>CM076570.1:1624441142-1624601833 GCA_034641835.2 Pinus albicaulis
TCGGGATGTTAAGTGTGTCTATTACACCATAGGTCATTGCTGTTGTTACAGAGATACTAAGAGGTCAAGAAACCTGGTTAAAAGGTTTTAAATTTAATATGGAGCAGTGTAAAGAATTCATGAAACTTGAACAAATAGACATGGACCTTAATAATGCTATCCCTAGAATCTACATCAAAGACAACTACTCAAAACTGCTGCTCAACATTCAGAAATATTTTACCTATGAAGGCATATATCACAAGGTTTTTTCATATCATGTCAAATTGCTTCTACACTTCACGGGTAATATTTCACTTGATTTACCTTTCTATCTACATAGGAGTCTTGCAAAGATGGCTCATAAGGTGCAAGCAAGGTTTGAAGGGAGTGAAACATCCTTGTTTCATCATGGCTTAATGAAATTATTAATTTTAGATGAACTTAGGAATATAGGTAGAGATTGGTCATCATTCTTATTTATAAATGGTTTTGAGTTGGAAACCCTAACTCCTGCAAGAAACCCTAAAACTAAATAAGTTCCATCACCACCAGTAGCAGAACCAAACCAACCTATGGTTGCAAAACCAAAAGCAATTGCAAGAGTGAAGCCAAGAAATCAAATTGAGAAAGGGCCAGAGAAAATGTAAATTCTTGATACACCAACTCTCCCACCTACAAAATAGAGATCAAAGGTTGTCAAAGATGCAAAACAGAAACAAGATTTTAGTAAACAGGGAACCAACAGAGTAAATAGAAGCCAAGCAGTGGCATTACAGGGAAAGACAATTGCTGTAGAGGACAGACCAGTAACAAAGGGGAATCTAGATAATATTCTTCATGCTATTGACATAGAGGAAACACCCATTGTACAAGCTGAGTTCATTGGGAAAGAGGAGAATAAGCTGAGAAAAACCAAGTCTGCAAAGAAGCTATAGTTTGAGGGGGAAGATGCAGGTTTCATCTTTCAAGCAAGAATGACTAGACATGCTAGGAAACTAATGGAAGATAGCAAATAAGTTCAAAAACCCACTAAGACAGCTAAATCTCCTAAAGAATTTTTTGATCTTTCATCACCTCAGTGAAGCATACAATCAGTAAAACAGAGAGGGGAAAAGAGGAAATGATAGAGAACACAGAGTTTCAGTGTCTTGAGGAGAAATTAAGGTTGGAAAACCAAGATATTGTTGTCATGAAAAAGAGTGCTAAAAAGCACAGTGTCGAGAAAGTACAGTTTAAAAGGATGAAGGCAATGTGGGAAGGACAAGTTGATTATGCTTCTGAAAACTTAAGTAATACAGAGCAATTTTTCAAATTGACAGTTCCAGCAATAAAAGAAGCTAAATTTGTCAGAATAGTAAACACTCATCTAAGAGCTACTAATAGAAGACTTAAATATCAGGTGGAAGACTTAGAGTAGTAGCTCGAGTTGATTCATGATGAGTTAAAGAGCAGAGGCATTAAAATAACAGTCATAGAAGAACCAATAGCTCAACCAAGTGTAAATAAAGAAGGAAGACCTTAAGAAAGCTAGAATGAAGTGGGTTTACAGTTCATATAATTTGTAAATACTGAATATAGGTTATGTTTCAAGTTTTTTAGGCAAACTCGGTTTTTACTTGGAAAATTTATGAAAAAACTGCATACTCAGCAGTTTCGTAGCGCATTCAGTGTAAAAAAGCAGAAAAGCACTACGAAACTGTTGTAGCTACTTTTCTTGCTTATTTTGATCAATTTTTGAAGGATTGAAGAATCAGTCAAGAACTGAATTTTCTATGGAAGATGTATTAAAGGGTAATTAAAACAATGTTGGAGGAAAGAGTCAAATATTTGAAGACTAAAGGTTGAAATGGCAGCGCTACAAAAGGCGCTATGAAACTACTGTGTTTTCATAGTGCAGGACATTACAACATTTTTTAGTAGTGTTTAAAGTGATTTTAGACAACTAGAGGCAAGGGAAGAGTTATGGGACATGTTAAGACAACTTCCAACAGCCAAGGACCATGAAATGAAGAGTACATGATGGTCAAAATGTTCAAAGAATGCAAAAGATCTTATGCCTACAAAACAACGTACTCTTTCCTTTTTTGGTGGAGGTCAACAATATGGTCATGAAGAAATGAAGCCCATCATCTAGATTCGACCATGTGATGATACACTTGGAAATGATGTAAATTTTAAATAGATAAGGTTGTTATAGATAGAAATAAGGAGTTTAAGTCCTTTTTGGAATAGGACTGTTAAGTAGGATAGGTGTCCTTTTGTAATAAATTCCATGTTTTACGGTTATGCAAGGTGTCAAAAATTTGATGTAGCCTAGAGGCAGATCATCTCATGTTGGAAGATGCCTATTAAAGACCAAGAGGTCGAATTTGTCAAGGGTTGGACAATTTTGGCAAAACAAGCTTGTTGTGAATTGACTTGTTTTCAGCTAATACAAAGATTTTCTACTTGACCAACATGAGATTCAAAAGGAGTTTTAGTGTTTCCTATTCTATTTGCATCTCTTATACGTTTCATTTTCAGTGATGTTCATATATATCACTCAGAATTCATCTGTTTGATGCTCTGAATTCCTATATAAGTGACCTGACTGTGTTTTTATAATTTCATGTGTGTGTACCTTATAACTAACACTCTGATACGCCTCAACTTCCATGTTAAGTAGATTCACTAAATGACTGAATTAATTTGACTCCATAAGCCCAATGTATACATGCTAATGTGATTCTCAACCTACATCTATCATTTATCTGTCTATTACCTAAATAGAGTTAGCCGTCTATATTTTTATCAAAATCATTAACCATTGAGAGAGTCCTCTCAGGTTGAGAAGGTTAAGCCCCAGTCAAAAGATTAGGTTTGAAATAGTTACATGAAGCTGACTAATCAAGTAGCCTATCAGATCCAATTTTGTGATAACAAGGTCCTGAAGGATTGGAGCCTTTCAAGTTAGCCCCTTAATTTCCGTGAAAGCTGCTTCACACTCTTCAATCCACAAGAATTCTGCATATTTTGTTAGCAATTGAAAAATTGGATGTGCTATTTTAGCAAAATTTCCTATAAAGTGTCTATAATAACCAGCACAACCAATAAAGCTACGTGCCTCTGTGGGTGTCTTAGGTACAGGAAAGTGCAATATTACCTCTACTTTAGTTGGGTCAACTCGAATTCTAGCAGCTAAGAGAAAATTTCCCAATACTATTCCTTCTTCCCTCATCATATGACATTTTATTATACTCAGAGATACATGGGTCTGCTTACATCTTTTGAGTACTTTCTCCAGATTCACCAATCCCTCTTCAAATGAGTTTCCATATGGATTAAAATCATCCATATAGATTTCAACATTGTCATCGACCAAATCAGAAAATATTCCCAGAATTTCCCTCTTGAAGGTGGCAGGAGCATTACACAAGCCAAATGGAAGGACCCTGTATGCAAAGGTCCCCCATGGGCATGTGAAATTTGTTTTATCCTGGTCTTTCGAGGTTATCTAGATCTGGTTATATCTACTGAATTTGTCTAGGAAGGAAGGAAAATAACTTCTTCCCAGCCAAGGTGTCCAGGACTTGGTCAATGAATGGCAAAGGGAAATGGTATTTTTGAGTTGCCTTATTTAGCTCCTTGTAATCTACATAGATTTTCCACTTACCATTATTTTTAAGAACAAAAACTAGCAGAGATACCCATTGGCTATCTAAGATGGGGTAAATGAAACCTAAATCCAATAATTTTTGCAATTCTTCTTTGACAATGTTCTTTAGAGCATGATTCCTTCTCCGTTGGGGCTGTCTCACAGGGTGGCAATCTTCCTTAATATAAACATGATGAGTACATAAGTTAGCAATGATTCCCTTCATGTCGGTATAATCCCAAGCAAAAGCTTCCTGATGGTCTTAAACGACTTTTAAAAGTTGTTTTGTCAGAGATTCAGATAGATTGGGGTTGATATTGAGTGTTTTCCCTGGTTCAATTTCAATCGGAATACTATCATGGGATGAAGTTACAAGAATGTCTTCAATTTCATCTTTTGGTTCAACGTTTTCCTGTGTCTCACAGCTCATAGCAGATTCTAAAATCTGGCGAGTAGAACTAGAAACAGAACCAGGATCATTAATAAAAGTGTTAATAGTATCATCCTCGGTTTCTGTTTTGAATGGAAAGGCCTACCCAATAGTGAGGATTGGTATAAATTCTTCATTTTCAGGTTCAGGCTCTTCTATTGGTAGAGGTTTCTGACTGGTCAATAATTTTTCATATGGGCCGGGTTTTGCAGGAGGGTAGACAGTAAGATTCTGTCTAACCGTCCCATTTGATATAATCATATGCCCAGATCAGCACCCTATGTAAGCATCTGCGGTTTCGAGCCAAGGTCTTCCCACAATCAATGGATGACCACCAATTGAGGATCGTGTCTGTAATACAAGGAGGTCCATAGGGTAGTGCCATGAATCCACCGAAATAGTCACATCTTCCAATTTCCCTACTGGTTTGATTTTAGAACTATCTGCTAGTTCCAAGATAGTAGGGGTTGGCTTAACATTTCTGAGACCTAATGTATTCATTGTTTCAGAGGTAATAATATTGATGGAAGTGCCCAAATCCACCAATAAATTTGGGATTTCAACCCCATTGATTTTTACTGTTAGAATTGGGTTTCTTGGGTCTCCATATTTTACAGGCATGGTCTTTCCTAGCATAATGTTAGACAATCTACCCATCACATGAATGGTTAACGGATCCCTTGGTTTCTTCCCATGTTTCTTAGAGCAGTAATCTTTGAGAGTTTTTTCATATATACGTACATCCCTCATAGCCTGTAACAGTAGTATTTTAACAAAGAGATTTTGAAATTCTCCTAGGAAATCAAACTCTGCTTGAGGGTTTTGTTTATTCAAGGTCAATTTTTCAGGATATGGTGGAGAAGTTGGATGGCCCTGATTAAGAACAGGTTGGGGAGGTGTCTGATTTGTTATGTTTTGGTCTGGTTTATCCCCAACTATCCTCTGTTCTGGTTCTATAACTTCATTGTCAATTTGTTCTATGATAATAGTTGAAGTGGGAGCATTTACTACCCGTCCAGATCGTAATTTTATTTCGTTAAGTCCTGCGGTAGAAATGCTATAAGATGGAAGGTTAAGAGTTTCTGTTTGTTGGATCCCTTTATTATTAGGATTTTGATGGGGCTGGATAGGAAGCTGGGGTCAAATGGATGGGTTGCCTAGAGGTACATTGGAGGGTAAGTGAAGTTGTTGTTGAGTCATAGATTGGGGAAATTACATAGTAGGAGAGGGTCCACGCCAGTTCTGATTCCACAAAGGATTCCAACTAGTCTGGGGAACCCATTGCTGCCATGGGGGGTATTGATATTGAGACAACATAGGTGATAAAGGTATAGACTGAGGACCCATATTAAAATTATTAAAATAATAAGATGGGTCTTGAGGCATACCTCGATTCAGCTGGTGGTCGAGGTTGCCATGGATTTTTGGGCCCCATGAAGTACAATTGATCTACTGAATTTTCTTTACTTGCCCCTTGAAAAATGGCCTTCAATCCTGGCAAGGAAGGGCACGAGCTGGTCACATGAGTTTGTTCACAAATCGCATAGGATTCCTCTGTGTTTAATGGGCATTCTTTCAAAGGATGCTTCTTTCTGCACTGTCGGCAGAATATAGCCATAGTTTTCTCCAACTCTATATGTTTCTGTTTTGCTTGCAAAGTGTCCATATGGGCAGATAATGTGCTCAGGATATCAGTCCTTAAGTTATCTAGTAGGTTTCCAATTTCTGCATTTGTAACCCCTCCACCAGAAGTCTTTAATGACCGAATTCCTTGTCCACTCCTTGCAGCCCCTCGTGAACGCTGAATTCATAAGTCATAGATGGTGTCAAATTCTTCTTTTGAAACATCGCCCTTTCCTACTATGTTCAAAAGTTGCAGGGAATCTTCCCTCAGTGCCTGGAGAAGGATTATTTTCAGAATATATTTATCTAGGTCTCTATGGCCTGATCTCTGCAGTATATATTTGAATCGTTCCACACAATCTTCCATGTTTTCATCCTCCTTATGTGAAAACTTAAAAATCTCCTCCTTGATATCACGGGATTTACAGTAGTCCTGATATTTTTCCAAAAATGTTTCTTTCATCGCATCCCATGAAGAAATAGTCCTTCCTCCTAAACCCATGAACCATCTCAGGGTTGTCCCTTTTAGGGTAGAAGGAAATATTTTTAGTTTCTGAGCATCGGAGATATAATCATACCCTCGACAGACAATGTTGAATTCGAGGAGGAATGTATGAGGGTCTTCAGAAGAAATCCCATGAAAGTTAGGCAGAGTCGTTAAAGGAATGCGCTTCAGTGGTGCGTCACCTATAATGTTTCCAATAGGAAAATCAATAGAATAACTTGCATGTGCCATAAATATTCTCCAATACTCACCTGGGATTTCAACTGGTTATGTGACTGGTACTTGGGGTGATTCGACTATAGGAGGTTTCACTACACTCCGCTGGTCCCTTGGTGATGCAAAATCCCTTAGGAACTATCTTTCCAAATTGGAATTTCTTAGTTCAACGACATGAGGTTTTATAGCACTCCCTTGGTCTCATGGTGACGAAAACCCTTTTGGAGGTTCTTCTTCCCAATTGAAATTGCCTAGTTCTTTCGACCCTTTACTTGCTATTTCTTCCCCTTCTGATGATAGCAGGGATGTATCCTCCACTGATACCTTATTTTTTGCTCCTTCCGTCGTCAAAATAAGTTCCTCTGGTACCATGGATGGCACTGGCTGTTCAACTGACTGCCCTTTAGACTTTATCTAAATTCTTACCCTGACAGCAACGCGAGAGGATGCTTCAGATTTAGCCCTTTCGATGATCTCTTGGATATTGGTCTTCATCCCCAGATCCTTTCCTTTCTTTGGGCGTATTCCTCTATCCCTCTTATTCAGATATTTTTTCATACAATTGGTGAGAAGAACTCATAAAAAAAAAAGGTGCTCAGGACCCAGAGCAGGACATATAGCTTCCTCCCCGAGACGAGAGAGTAGGTTCAAATAGAAAATCAAATAAACTAAAAATAAAATAAAAGTTCAGGACCTGAAGTAGGGTAATGAAATACGCTCCCTAGGACGAGAAGTTGGCCTTTATAAGAAAAAAAATCAAAAAGAAGAAAAGCTGAAAAATATGCTTAGGACTTAGAGCAGGGTAGAAAATACCCTCCCTAAGACGAGAGATCGGTCTTAATGAAAAAGAAAAGAAAGGAATATCAGCACACTATGCTCAGGACTTGGAGCAGGGTAATGGATGCCCTCCCCAAGACGAGAGATCAATTCTAAAGAAACCCATAAAAATCAAAGAAACATAGAACACTATGCTCAGGACTTGAATTAGGGCAATAAATTCCCTCCCCAAGATGAGAGAAAATCAGCACAATATGCTCAGGACTTGGAGCAGGTTAATGGATGCCCTCCCCAAGACGAGAGATCAATTCTAAAGAAAACCATAAAAATCAAAGAAGCATAGAACACTATGCTCAGGACTTGAAGTAGGGCAGATTGTGTTCTTGCACCTTTTTAGCCTTCCCTGGCAACGATGCCAAAATATTGGTGTCCATATGTGAACAAATATTCAAACCCTTTTCCCACATAAATTATCAACTCGAGGGCGTTAGTTATTTCAAGACTAACATGCACAGTATATGCAAGAGCAATCACATAACCTGCTATTGAATCACAGGCTTTAATTAATGAACAAGAAAACTACTATAGCAATAATTAAAATGGATTGTAGAGTCAAAAAAGTATTCACAGCAATTGCAGAGTTATACTGAAACAACAGTTACAAAACCAAACTAAAATGTAACATCAATAAAAGAAAGATAGCGCAACACCTGATCAGAAGAGTGGGCCCAACTCTTTGATCAGGGCTATGGAAAACTCACAACTTACAGGTGAAACAACAAAATACTGAGCATTCAATTAATTGGAAAAATACTTCTATTACAAAATCTCTATATTCTTGATTAACCCCAATTCACAGCCCGAAGGCCCTCTTTATACTAATATTAAGGAAATCAGAGATTTCCTTTTACAACTAAATAGCTATAATTATACAATTCAATACAACAACAACTTAGTTTCCAAAAGGAGACCATGAAAAATCCTGAAATATTGCTGGGGTAAAACGGAGTTTGTTGCACTGTAGCAACAGGTAAAGATAGCGTTGGAAATTAAGAGCTGCTCTATGGCTCACAACTATAATCGCCTTGCTTCTACCAAATATGTAAAATTATCAAAGTTAGTGCTCGCAAAGGTCAAAACTCCATGAATTTTATTTCATCAACCAAATATTCCATGTAAGATAGTGGAAATGGGTTTACCTCATGTATTTTAGAATAATTAATGATGCAAAGAGATAGAAAGGTGGAGAAAATGGGAGAGAAAGGTATACAAATCCGGTACCCAACAACATCCCCCTTTGTTATTGTTAGTGTAGCCCTCTATTGTTGTTGTTATGCCCATGTAACCCCCATATTGTTATTGGTGTGCCCCATATAATCCCACTATTATTATTGTTGTGCCCTTACATTATTATTTTTATATAGGCTCTAATTATATTGTGACCCCTTAGACTCCTATATATACGAAGGAGGTCGTATCATTTGTATCATCCAAGAATTGTTCGTTTATGTGATGTAAATGAGGTTGCCCCCTCGAAGAGGCTATTTTTGAAGTCATTGATCTATGTTTCTTATGTTTTGTGAGTTTGTTGCATAACATCAAACATAAAGTTTCAATAGTAAAGAAAGGTTATATTACTTTGATATTCCCATTCTTGGTTGATTTGATCCTTGCAATCTTAAAAGTAATATGGAACATAGCACAATCAATAAGGCACTAAAATAATACAAGTCATCACATGATGCACATTACTACAAATACTAGATCAACAAAACACAATCTAAAGCTTAGTGATGTAACTATCCTAGATAAGGAAATCCCAACTTTATAGATTAAATACTACTATATTTAATATATAATGTTATATGCCAACCAAGTTCATATATTACATAAACAGGGTACATCGATATGTTAAACACAAAAATATATCATTATCAGATTGAAACTATGTATTATATACAAAATATAAATAATATGGAATATATATTTGAGTTATAAGTCAAATGCAATCAACATACAGTTGATCCACACATTATCTATATATGAGAGAACTGATACCAAGAAATAAATTCACACATTAAATGCTAAAACCATAGATCTTCTACAAAAGAAAAATAGACATGATTATTACTTGCAAAACCTATATAACACACCACCAACATAAAATACGTGGATATAAAGAGGCAATGTGTTGGGTTGGTGGGTCCTTTCCAACCAATAACATTGTACCCTAAGAAAATAAATTGAAATCACAACAGATCTAATACAGAGTGCATAAATCGATCAATAACAATCTTCTCTTACATGTTTACAAATTACATCAACATAAACGCATGTAGGAGCACCCCCAATGATCCAATGGGATAATATCTATAGTATTAATCTAGTGTTCAACCTCATTAACCTAACTCAAAGTCCAAGTTGTAATTTTATAAATTTAAAAATACATGGCAATAGTGTTAAATCTCATAGCCTAAACTAAGTAAAATGTAGGCAGTGTAATGAACCCTATATAGATTTTGAACAATCAAATATCCAAATTCCAAACATGAGAGGGTTTATCCCTGTTCTAGTTAAACAAATATGATACAAAAACCCTTGATCTTTCCATATCTTGATGTGGTTGACTGTTGACGTGGAATGTTAGATAAGCACTTGTTATAGACTGTGGGTTTCGTCCGACAAATGGGAAAACATATCTAAGGTGTTTTTGAAAATACCCATGTTATCATATTGAATATGAGGGTGCACACCTATGCAAACCAAGGAGTGTGTTTGCAATAACCTACATAAGTTATAGGACCCAATTCATAACCTTCATTATTGTCCCTAATTAATATTAGTCCTTTAAATGCATTGAAAACTATAAAATTTCAACAATAAATGATATTTTACCTTGAAATACCATTTTGATTATAGTTTTCCTTAATTATGCACAAGGGATGAAACTGTATCATGGAAAAAATTGAGGGTTTAAAGGGGTCCAAAATTTTCAATCAATGGTGAGAATTACATCAATTATGAGGCTTGACAAATGATAACCTATAAGATTCATTGAATTCCTTTCCATGATTGTGTAACTCATGTAGAGAAGTCTTCAATCAAGAAAAAAATTAATGTGCAAGATGATGATGATTACACATAAAATAGGACCATGCCCATTCTTATATACCTTGACTGACTCCAAATTCACTCACACGTCTGGATCTCAAGAGTCAGAATCCTTAAAAGTTTTCAAATAAGCGACATCCTAACAACCATCAATGGTTGCACCAAAGACTCTTTAATCATCCACAACTACTTTCTGGAGTGTGATCTCCCATTCATCTCAACAAATTCAATAAATTATTCATCTTCACTAGATTCACTTGTTCCCCATATTTTCACTAAAAATATATCTCTACTTAAGAAAATAAATAGTGAGACATGACCCAATGAGTCTAGTACTACTTGTGATGCATATTATTATTCACTTATGAAATTTTTGATTGAATAGCATTTATTTTACACCTTGGCATTGTCGTCACTAAAATCCATTCCAAGAACCAAATCCTTCAATAATGGGTTCTCCATTGAACCAAGTCTGTCCAAATTGAAATATATTTTTCGTTATATATTTAATATTTTATTTGGAATTGTTTCAGTGAAATCACAATAATTTTAGTTAACTTTGGAAAAGTGTGAATCATTTATAATCAATGGATAAAATCAATCTAACTCAAATTAATGACGATGATGATGATCATTGTGAAAACTATTTATGAGAATGTGTCTATTATATTTAATTCTTATAAAAAATTGTCAATTCTTCTACATTCTTTAAATACTATATGATTTTGAAGATTGTTTGAAAATAGTAAACTAAAACTCTTACAAAAATAATATATTCGAAATCACTAAAATGGGAAAATTAATGAAATGATTATCTCTCTTTTAAATGGAAACACTTATCTCTCTTCTTTAAATGGATATCATGTCCATAAACATGCTTATTTTAGAATAGGGCTTCATAAATTTTAATTAAATTATTAGTAACTAATAGATGGATGGTACATAAAAATATTTGTAGTAGAAGTCAATATAGAGGGTTGAGATTTATCGCAAAGGTAGATATGCCTTATTTTCTTTTCAATTGAATTATATAAATGTTATTAAAGTAATATAAAACAAAAAGATATTTAAATATTTTGATTATGAAATGAGTTATCATTTTTTGGCCATGTGGCATTGATAACCCATCATATTGGCCCATGGAAATGTAACAAAACCTATATACAGGTTAAGAATGCTAATATGGTAAAGTGGGGGTGAATCTCCATAGTTAAAAATCTTGTTACAAGTATTTCATATATATACAACTCATATGTTTTTTTTTTTTTTATAATTAAGAATAATAATAATAGTAATAATAATAATAATAATAAAGCCATATTAATGTCGATAGGCATGTCTATTTTGGAATAGGGTTTTCACAATTTTAACTTAATTATCAATAACTATTAGTTGGATGGTACAAATTTGACCTCCATGGAACATTATTAGTAGTATTCACAAATCAAGGGTTGTGATTTATCTCCAAAGTAGTTATGCTATTTTTGTCTTTTTCTTTTTTTTTCCTTGACCCACTTGGATTTGAAATTTGAATCTTTTGCTTTACATATCACTTTATAGTGCTTTGATCACAAATTGAGCTTCCCTCCCATATGCTATTTTTATTTTCTTTTTAACTAAATTGATTAGTTTTAAAAAAGGTCATATGACGAAGTATCATATGATGAGTTATAGTTTTTTGGGCATGCTGTATTGATAGGACATAGCATTGCCTAATGGCATGGTATTATAGCAAAGCCTATTTATAGATTAAAAATATCCATGGAAAAGTGGGGGTAAATGTCCATAGTTGAGAATTTTGTTACAAGTTTTTTTTTGTCGATCAAAATTCTTTCATTATATTTTCATGAAAACAGAGGTTACATAAGATGTCTCTACGACCCTCTTTTCCTTATTTCAACCAAACTTTTTGGAATTGGGGGATAGATGATTCCACAGATAAGACTTTACAAACATTATTTTCGCTTGGCATAGTAGCCATATTGTGTATGAAGAAAACAAAAAAACTACAAATACCAACAACATCATTTCAAGGAGGGGGATAGGGAAGGAGTATAGGGGGAGATGAAAAATAGCCATCATGCTCATGCATATGAAAATCAATATGCTCCACCCGAGCTTCTAGATTGTAGAGGTGGTCATTCATTCTGCGATGGCTCCGACGAAGAAAATCCAATTGTTCCAATATCTCATTATGACTAAATTGGATATCATTCATACATGCAACAAATTCATTAGGATCTTCATACATGTGATCACGAATGATGTCAATACTGAGTTGAATGTCTCATAGTTACACAACTAAGGATTCCCTTGTTGCTACAACCTCGATTCTTCCTGGAGAGTGAGCCGGAGAGAGAACCAATTCACCCTCATGCTCTGTGCTAGATGAATTTCCCGAAGACGAGTTGTTGTAAGGAGCCAAGAGGTCTGAATTGACTAAATCTCCACCCCCACGATGAGGCCTTCCTCGATGGCAAGGCATTACTTTGGAATTAGGGGGGTTGAGCAACTGGAACTGGGATCACCCCAAAGAACCTGTGTGGGGACCCCTAAGACACCAAACTCGAGGTGAAAATAATACAAGAAACCGAGAACCCAAAAATAAGAAACATACAACCCCTTTGTCAAGTGACAAACATAGAAGCTAGCTAAATATATCCTAGGGTAGGGGATTCCACCATGGCCAAAAAAGAGAGACCCAGGAACTAAACAAAGGTATACACTACCATAATATTTGTTGAACACTTACAAACACGAAACCCCAGAATCATAATTAGACCCTCCCCATGTAACACAAGATGCACAGGAGAGACCTCAGGACCTTATACAAGCATTAAAGCACAATTGCTTGTTCAAAATCAGCAAGGAAGAGGACCTTATGCCAACAAATCAGGATGAGATGACTAAACCAGAATTTCTAGCCAAAGGTAGTGTCGGGATTCAAATTTCCACCTAGGAAAGAGCTAGGATCCCAAGTTCTCATTTGAAGGCCAAACTCCTGCCAAAATAGAGCATAGCAAGCTTCTACTGTGCTGCATATCTAAAGACAAAACCCTAGCTAGATGCTATGGTTAGTGTCTCCCACTCTTTCAACCTCCCTCTTACCAACATACATCGCCTAAGTTTCCAACCAAAACAAGAACTCTGCCACCCTTCTTATCATAACTGCTGCACCATTGAGAACGTTCACCCTTCAAGTGTGCGAGGTACTTGCAGCATGCGTGCCATGTGTGTTGATCAGCAGTTGTCATTGATGTCAACCCAAGCAGCACCAGGGGCTCAACCAATATTGAATGGTAAGTTTTACCTACCAAATTAATATATTCTGGGTCAATAATGCTTTTGATGGTTTCTACTTGTTGATATGTTTCCGTTGATATATGGCACGCCATGTAATTCTTCACGGTTTGAGAGATATTCATGTTTGAAATTTGTACCCCCGTTAGTGGGCTAAAACCCCATGGGGTTGGGGCATGGCTCATTGAAAAGTCATAATTAATATTTTTTATGCTCCTAAAATCCCTCCCACGTTCACTTGTTGAAGCCCCTCTCAACTTAAGCATTCATATATATTGTGATCTTCATTTCCTCCTTAGGCAAGGATTCGGCCATCTGAAACAGGTCATCGTGGAATTTTCGCTCTAAAATTTTTTCTACGAATGCTCAGAAGCTGAAATTTTTATGAGGTGAAGCCGAGGTCTGGAGGAAGCTTCAGTAAAAATTTCAGATCAATTTTCACAATATTTGTGGAGATATGATCTGTGGAAGTAAGGGTTTTTGCAGGCTCCTGAAATTCATCTCAAAGAAGTGACCTTGGTAAAATCGTCATAACTCTCGCTCTGAGTATCGGATTGGAATGCTGTAAAACGTGATGGATATTTCACAGCCTGTAAGTTTTTCTCTATCAAGTTCAGAAACAAATGAAGAAAAAGTGACACGTGGCATGCCATACAAGTACGCTCTTTGGAAACATTCCATAATTAGGGCATTGTGAGAGATTGGGTATAACTCTCTCTTCAAGAATCCAAATTGGGTCAGACCTATGGCATTGGAAATATGACTCAGAGGAATACTAAAGGATTGAAAATCAGATATTGAGGATCTAAAATGACAGAGATACACCAGATTCAATATTGAGCTCCTAGAAGGCAATAAAAAGCTAGACCATGTGTTGTCAAGGGTTGCAAAGGACTAGAATTTCTACGGCAAAAAAGCAAAGCAAGGTGCAGCAAAGGGTAGCATGAAAAGAGAAGCATCTAAGGTGCATAACAGAAGTAAGAAGTTCATCATATGAAGTCTTCAAGTGGGAAACACTGCATACAATCATTGTAAAGGTATCATTGTACCTAGTCATTGTAAATACATTATTGTACAAATTGTACTAGTATCTATCTACCAAGGGTTGAAGAGGCAGCGTTGGGAGGTCTAGGATCATCATTAGGTGTTTGTGTCAAAGTTGGGGTTATGTTCTAGTATATCTTCTTCTTCTACATCATTCTATATCATTGTAAAGTGGACCATTTTCCTTGGTACGAGAGTCCATTCATTTTTTATTCTTCTATAGGGTGGTAGGGTGGTGCTAGGGTGAGTTATAGATCATTGGGTGTTGGGGCATCTGTTCAGTTAACTACTGAATAATCTCGGGCGTTGGAGCATCCATCCAGTGGGAGCTGGAGAAGAATGCTTTTCTAGATTCTAGGAAGTTGGAGCTTTATTTTCAATTGGAGTTGAAAAGAATTATTAGAAAATCATTAGGTGGTTTTTGTCCCGGAGTGGGTTTCCACATTAAAAATTGTGTGCATTTGTGTTCCTCTTGTTTTCTGCTATCATTGTACAAACAATGATAATAATTGAAGATTAACTAATGCTCTAATTGAAAGAAATACTGATTCACCCCCCCTCTCATTATTTCCAACAATTGGTATCAGAGCTTGGTTCCTTCAATAGCAGTTTAACAGCTGGAAGGAGGTCATGGAGCATACCAAGAATGGTGTACCTCTATTCAATGAAAATAATTATGCACTTTGGAAAGGAATAATGGAGTTCTATCTCTTGGCGCAAGGTTACGAAGTATGGGACACTGTTCAAAATGGATTTACATCAACCGCAGATGAACAAGGTAAGAAGAATTTGGTAAATGATGCAAAAGCAAAGAATATTATTATCAGTGGAATTATTGAATCTACTTATCATAAGGTGTTGTGTTGTAAAACCACCAAAAATGTATGGGGAAAGCTTGAGAATATATACGCAGGTGACTCAAATGTCAAAGAAGAAAAGCTTCAAATCTATAGAGCAAAATTTGAGCAACTCAGAATGAAAGAAGATTGCAACATTGCTGCATACTTTAAATACGTTGATGAAATAACCAATACTCTGGAAGGATTGGGAGAGCCAGTTGACGAGAAGACTATTATACGGAAGATTCTTAGAACTTTACCAGGGAGATTCAACCCAAAGGTATCGGTCTTAGAATACAGTGCAAATCTGGATAAACTCAGCAAAGAGGAATTACATGGAGTTCTCATAGCATATGAAATGAGACTTGATGAAGAAGAGGGTACTTCACATCTAGAAACTGCATTCGTTGCATCTAAGAAAACCAATAAGGATAAACAACCTTCAATTGAAAAGACATGCACGTGCAAGTGTGAAGAAAAGGGAGATGATGAAGAAGGTCTTTCAGATGAAGAATATGCTTACTTCACGAGAAAACTACAAATTGGTAAGGAAAAATTCAAAGGTAAACTTTCATTGATATGTTTCAGCTGTAATGAGGTTGGGAATTTTGCAGCAAAATGTCTAAACAAAAGTAATGGCAACTCAAAAAGAAAGAAAGGCTTTAAGAAATTCAACAAGCAAGGATCCAAAATGAACTTTCTCTCTAAAGAAGATAGCTCATCATCCGATGAAGACAATGATAGTGAAGAAGAAGCCAATGAGAGAGTATTGTTTATGGCTAAGCACAATAAGCAAGAGGTATCAAACAACGAAGAAGAAGGATGGACCATAGACGAATTTTATGAGGAAGCAATCAAGCTTATAAAAGATCTCAAGGTGGAGAAGATCCGTTCCAAAACTCTTGAAGAACAAGTTCAAGGTCTCAAAATTGAAGTTGAAGAACAAAAATGCATTGAAGAGTCACTTCAAAAGAAGTTGGAAGAAAGCAACCAAGAAAGGGAATAATTAGAAGCCGAAGTAGTCTCGCTGCGTGAGGAAGTGAAGAAAGGAAAAACTATCCAAAACTATGCCAACAGCTCAAGGGCATTGGAAGAACTCATCAACAATCAACGATCTTACAATGACAAAACTGGCATCGGTTACAAAGAAGAAGAAGTAGGACCTTCTACAACAAAATACAATGAACCTATGAGATCTGACATGCATGTAGACTTCATTGGACAAGATTTGCAAGAACATCCTTGGAAGCCGATTCCTCGATGAATATTTTCACAAGAACAGCCTTGGAAGACAATTCCTCGATGAAAATTTCCATCCAGGTACCAACATATTTTTTATGGCTACTATTATTCATGTGGAAAATTTGGTCATAAAGCTATAGAATGCCACACGTACCCTAGGAACGAATAAAATTCCAGGAGATCTATCAAATATGAACCTCCCAGGGCTCAGCGAAACATCAATAGATTTGAACATTTAAGAAATAATATTGAATGTGACAAATGTCGAAACTTTGGACACATAGCCAAAGACTGTAGACTTGAAAATCCTCCAGAAGAATCTTTGAAGCCACAGAATGAACGAAAATGGAAGAAGAAGAAGAATGTAATTGTGCTCTCGCTCTCAAGGCTCAAAAGAACAAAGATGTGTGGTATGTTGATAGCGGTTGCTTAATGTATATGACTGGAGATAGAAATAAATTTGTATCTCTGAAAGAGAAGAAGGATGGAACCGTGTCCTTTGGAAATGATGGATCTTAAAATGTTATAGGATCAGGTACTGTCACTCTCGGAAGCAAAGATTCTCTAGCCAATAATGTTCTACTGGTTGAAAACATGAATCACAATCTGCTCAGTGTTGGACAAATGTGTGATCAAGGACACACAATACTATTCAACTCCACAAAATGTGAAATCAGGAAAGGCGTGTATGGTGAAATTGTGGATACAGCAAGTCGAGCTCCAAACGACATATATGTTCTGGATGAAGCAACTAAAGCATGTCTAATAGCTAAAGAGGATGATACAATAATTGGTAGCAATGATGATCGACTAAGTAAGAATTTTTCTACAAAGGTGCAAAGTGATTTAGAGATGTCTTTACTTGGTTGCAAATTGAGCATTGACGACTCATCTAAGGATGTGGATCAAAGGTTGTACAAATATATGATTAGTAGTCTTCTATATGTAACAGCCTCCTGACCAAATGTTATGCAAGCAGTTGGACAAGTGGCAAGATTCCAAGCAGCACCAAAAGAATCACATATTAAATATTCGCCAGCATTGGAATATCTTTGTCAAAAGCTTGGGATTCTCCCAAGTTCTCATTAGATTTTCCTTTTTCAAGAATATAAAGTGGGAGTGGAAGTGTGTACAGGTCTGCAGGACGATTGTGTGTCAGTGGGAGTGGAAGTGTGTATAGGTCCGCAAGATGGTTGTGTTTCAGGGGGAGTTATCCTTTGCCATTGATGTCAAAGGGGGAGAGAATGTTGTAGGAAGAGGTGTCATGATCGCAGGGGGAGTACTTGTGTTGCCATCAATGCCAAAGGGGGAGATTGTTGATTGGCGGTTATCATTGATGTCAACCCAAGCAGCACCAGGGGCTAACCCAATATTGAATGGGAAGTTTGACCTACCAAATTAATATATTATGGGTCAATAATGATTTTTATGGTTTCTACTTGTCCAGATGTTTCCATTGATATATGGCACGCCATGTAATTCTTCATGGTTTGAGAGATATTCATGTTTGAAGTTTGTACCTAGTTAGTGGGCTAAAACCCCATGGGGTTGGGGCATGGGTCATTGAAAAGTCATAATTAATATTTTTTATGCTCCTAAAATGACCCATGCCCCAACCCCATGGGGTTTTAGCCCACTTATTGAATCCCTCCTACGTTCACTTATTGAATCCCCTCTCAACTTAAGCATTCATATATGTTGTGATCTTCATTTCCTCCTTAGGCAAGGGATTTGGCCATCTGAAACAGGTCATCATGGAATTTCCGCTCTAAATGTTTTTCTATGAAGGCTCAAAATCTGAAATTTTTATGAGGCAAAGCTGAAATCTTGAGGAAGCTTCAGCATAAATTTCAGATCAAGTTACGCAATATGTATGGAGATATGATCTATGGAAGTATGTGTTTTTGCAGGTTCCTAAAATTCATCTCAAAGAAGTGACCTTGGTAAAATCGTCATAAATCTCTCTCTGAGTATTAGATTGGAATGCCATAAAAATTGAAAGATAGTGCATAGCCTGTACATTTCGCTCTATCAATTTCAGAAACAAATGAAGAAACAATGACACGTGGTACGCCGTACAAGTACACTCTTCTGAAACAGTCCATAATTAGGGCATTGTGAGAGATTGGGTATAACTCTCTCTTCAAGAATCCAAATTGGGTCAAACCTATGGCATTGGAAAGATGACTCGGAGGACTACTACAAAACCGAAAATCAGATATTGAGAATCTGAAATGACAAAGATACACCAGATTCAATATGGAGCTCCTAGTAGGAAATAAAAAGCTAGATCATGTGTTGTCAAGGGTTGCAAAGGACCAGACTTTCTACAGCAAAAAAGCAAAGCAAGGTGCAGCAGACGGTAGCATGAAAAGAGTAGCAAACAAGGTGCTTAACAACAGCAAGAATTTCATCATATGAAGCCTTCAAATGGGCAACACTACATACAATTATTGTGAAGGTATCATTGTACCTAGTCATTGTAAATACATTATTATACAAATTGTACTAGTATCTATCTGCCAAGGGTTGAAGAGGCAGCGTTGGGAGGTCGAGGATCATCATTAGGTGTTTGTGTCAAAGTTGGGGTTATGGTCTAGTATATCTTCTTCTTCTACATCATTCTATATCATTGTAAAGTGGACATTTTTCCTGGTACGGGAGTCCATTCATTTTTTATTCTTCTATAGGGTGGTAGGGTGGTGCTAGGGTGAGTTGTAGCTCATTGGGTGTTGGGGCATCCATTCAGTTGACTACTGAAGAATCTCGGGCGTTGGAGTGTCCATCCAGTGGGAGCTAGAGAAGAAATTTTTTCTAGATTCTAGGAAGTTGGAGCTTTATTTTCAATTGGAGTTGAAAATTAAAGAATTATTAGAAAAACATTAGGTGGTTTTTGTCCTGAAGTGGGTTTCCACCTTAAAAATTGTGTGCATTTGTGTTCCTCTTGCTTGATGCTATCATTGTACAAACACTGATAATAATTGAAGATTAACTAATTCTCTAATTGAAAGAAATACTGATTCACCCCCCCCCCCTCAGTATTTCCAACAATGTGGTGGAGGGGGAAAGCCCTAAGGACCATCCTAGCATCGTTTTTCCACCCCCATTGCGGGTTGCTACATGTTTTTTTAAATATATGACTAATTTTATATTAATTATTTATATAATTAATAATAACAAAGTTATAATTTAATACATTTTTTATGATTTTTTTAAAATAGTCTAAGATGTATCATGATTTTTTTTCCATTTTTTTAATGTTCCACATGGATTTATGGCTATCGAAATTTAATAATCATTTAATTTATATGGATGTGCTAGTATTGCACATGATAAGCTTCACTCATATAAATTATCTTATTATCTAATGAGAAATGATCAATAGTAAGCATTATGGAAAATGAAAACATAAAAATATCAAAACATTTTGGGAGATAATATAGAAAACATACAGGATGGGGTTTTGGAAATAATAGAGAAAACATAAAAACCAATATATGTCTTCTCTATTATTTCTTGTGCCACCTTCCCACCCATGTTCCACCTTCTTAATAGAACGAGTAAAAACAATTGTATATTTTCTATATTATTTTTTCCACCCCCAAAGCTCACACTATGACAGCAGGAGTCAAAGGAAATAATAGATACATAGAAACATTTTTATGTTTTCTCTATTACTTCCCTTTCTCTCTACATGGATTCTATAAAACATAAATTATTTTTTATGTTTTCTCTATTAATATTTCTCTCACTCCCTTCCCAAGAATAGGTACATAGAAACATTTTTATGTTTTCTTTATTACTTCCCTTTCTCTCTACATGGATTCTATAAAACATAAATTATCTTTTATGTTTTCTCGATTAATATTTCCCTCACTCCCTTCCCTCATAATGTTTCTATTGTTTCTCCATTACTTCTATTCCCCACTCTCATACTAATAGCAATATGAAAAAAAATGGGAGGGGGGAGTGTGTAATAATAGATAAAAATAAAAAAAAATTTGTGTTCTCTCTAATATTTCCTGGATCACACTAGTGGATATAAGGGAGACACAAATAATAGAGAAAACATAAAAAATAATAGATAAAACATGAAAATATTTTTATACTTCTCTATTATTTCCCTAGCCATTGACCTCATCGTGTTTTTATGTTTTCAACATCATTTCCTCTGCTCTAAAAAAAATTATGTTTTCTCTATTATTTCCCAATATCATCCTCACAATGGTGACAAATATGATGGCAAGGGAAATAATAGAGAAAACATTAAAAAAAATTATGTTTTCTATATTATTTCCCCCAACCCCTACCCTCATGAGGAGGTTTTCATATTATTTATTATCTCCCCCTTACTAGATAGAAAATATAAAAATATGTTTATGCTTATGCTTTCTATATTATTTTCCTACAACATCCTCATTACAATAACAAGGAATATTTTAGATTTATTAAATCTAGACCTTCCATGCATTATTTATTTATTACGTTGTAAGGCATTCTTATTTGAAAAAAACTCCCCCAACTGTTACGGTGTCCTTGCCTATGTCATTGGATTAAATGTTAGATGATTGAAATGTTTTAGGCCATTAGATATACTCCTTCCTTCATTTATTCTTTACTAACTACCTAACTAACTCACCAATCCCTATTAATGTCTTCTACCTCGCTATGACATAACATATAACCTCTCATATGTCTCAGTCATTGTAGGCACCACTATAATATTATCTCAGTGTATTTGATTATATACAGTTCGTGCATGAATTTTACTAGTTTTTCGATGTTTTATCTTTTTCTTTCTGTCATGTTTCCACCGATGCAGAGGATTGCACTATCAGTATCGCTTATGGGAAGTTTGGTGACAACCTACCCTCTATACAAGAAACTATTGACTTGATCCAGAGATTGAATATTGGTAGGGTTAAAATCTACAGTACCAATCCAATACTCCTTAAGGCGCTCTCTAACACTGACATTAAGGTCTCCGTGATGGTTAGGAATGAAGATATTTCCCATTGGTAGGCAAGCCAGTTAGTTGCAGAAAAATGGGTCAATGATAATATTGTTCTCTTATATCCTGCAGGCTGCAACCAAGATCAATATAATCCTAGTTGGGAATGAAATTTTAATATACGACTCCAACAAACAGACCTGCTACCAACTAGTGCTTGCTATTGAGAGCATCTAGAAAGCTCTTCTTAATTATAATCTGCATCATATCAATGTAGGAACTCCTTTTTCTATGGATATGCTTGGCTCTTCAGCTCCTATATCTAGATTTCCTCCATCATCTGGTACTTTTTGGGATGATATTGCAGAAACTGTGATGAAGCCAATGCTAGAATTTCTTCATAGAACAAATTTCTACCTTTTTTATGGATGTGTATTCTTACTTTCCTTATTTGTTTGATCTCGAAGGTATATCTTTGGAATATGCCAATTTTGGAGAACATAAAAAAAATTACACTGACCCAATGGCCTTGTGTATACCAGTATGTTGGACCAGCAACTTCATGCAATTGTAGCTGCAATGAGAAAACTTTGGGTTATGATGACATTAAGTTGGCCATAACTGAAACTGGATGGCCCAATGTTGGTGACATTATTCACTTGGGTGCCAACATAAATTATTCATCCCTTTATAAGTGGATGGTTATAAGGAGAATGGTTGCAGACCTTCCCCTAGGAACCCCTTGTAGGCCTAATCAATTCATCCCTACATACTTTTTTTTATTGTATGACGAGGATAAAAAGTCTGGACCAGGGACTGAGAGGCATTGGGGTTTTGTGTATCAAAATGGAAACTTGATGTATGAGATTGATCTCACAGGGAAGCTTCAAAATTTGGACTATGGACCTCTCCCTCCTCCGCCTCCACCCTACAAGGGAAACTTATGGCATGTTGCATATCCTAATGTAGATGTTTATACCTTGCCCTCTGCTATTGATTCTTCTTGCAGTGAGGGAGACAACACCTGCAGTTCCATCCAGCGAGGGGATATTTTTTACGATCCTAACATGGTTATTTACCATGCATCCTATCCATTCAACAGTAATTAGCAGCAATTCAAGAAATTCTATTTTGGCTATGACTTTAATAAAACTGCAAAACTAGTCAGAGAGGACCCCAGTAAGTAAAATTATTCTAATCTGTACCTTTATCCATGAATTTTTATCTTTTACTTGTTTGTTTCTGAATTTATTTTCAGTATGAAGTTTGAACCTGTTTTACCTTACGTTAAATATTACCTTTATCCAAGTATTTTTTTCTTTCACTTGTTTGTTTATGAATTTCTTTTCAGTATGAACCTGTTTTCCCTTACGATAAATATTATTGAATTGTATCAACTATGTTTTGTGATCGATAATTTGCATTTCACTTGAATCTGTCATACTTTTTAGGCCAGGCTCATTTTCTTTCACCTTGAATTTGAATTACTGTTTGGAGTATGTGTGAGGTATGCTTCCTTTTTTCTTGAATCCGGTGTTTTCTATAGACATAAATTCATCTCAATTTGGCATGAATCTATTTGAGTTTATTTAACGACTATTTTTATTTGGATTGTAGTTTTTTTTTAAATATTTGGATAGTAAATTTTTGGAATTTCTGGAGAATTCTGAACAACAGAGAGTAAAATATAATTCCTCTTCTACAACACAGAGATTAAATAAAATTCATGCACAAAGAGGTGGATGGAGTAAAAACTTTGTTTTCATTAAACTTAAAAACTATTACCAAATGACAATCTTCAGAACTTCTGTTGTTCTGGATTACAAAAAAAATATTTTTTCTGCTACACAAACACAAATTTTCTCTTATGGCATATGCTGCTACTCACACAATGCTCTTCTCCTTTGGCATACACTGCTACAAAACACAACTTGCTGCTCTCTGTCCTTTTTTTTCTTCTCTGTCTCTCTGTTTTTCTTTTCTGCTTTCAAGCAAGAAATTGCAATACACAGTCAACTATAATGCACTCACAACATATTAAATTACACATATATATTTAACCAAAGTTAAAAAAAACAATGTACCATGGTAAAATAAAAATTAACCCAAAGTAAAAAAAAAAAAAAAACATATGCGGAAAAATAAAAATTAAACCAAAACATTGTGCATTACACATTGCACTTTCTGTGGGGTCATAAAAATTTTCCAAAGCTCTTTTCCTTATCCCCCCGGATTTACTTTGGTGGGTCCAGAGAGGATATGACGTCACTCATTCCAGTGGGTCATCTTCGTCCTTCGCTGCCTATACTTGTTATCCCTCGGAATGGTGCTGGCAATCAAATCAAAATGTGGTAAGTTAAACTGGTTGGTGCAGAATTTATTTCTGGTGGGTGAATGGTTAAGTGCAAAATATTGTGTGAAGATCAGAGGCTAGAGATTGCTACTCCCGTAGTCCTTCATATTTCCCATCAGCATTTAAGTCTGTCATCCTGCTGCTGTGTGCAACAGTTGGAATTAAATTCCAACACTCCCCCTTAATTTCAACTGCTGGACTTTCTTCCATGCCTAAACATTTTCTCAAATAATTAAAACTCTTCTGCCCCAATGGTTTTGTTAAAATATCAGTGAAATTCTCCTCTGTTCTACAATGTTGTAAAACAATTTCTCCATTGTTCATTAATTCTTTGATGTAGTGATACTTGGCATCAATGTGTTTCGTTCTCTTGTGAAACACTGAATTCTTTGATAATGCTATTTCTGAGCTATTATCACAATAAATTGTTGTGCCTTTTACCTATTCATTACACAAAATCCTCAGCATTCTCCTCATCCAATCTGCTTGACATGCTGCTGCTATAGCTACCACATACTCTGCCTCTGCTGTAGATAAAGCCACAATTGGTTGTTTCTTAGAAGCCCATGAAATGGCTCCTGCACCCATATGAAAAAAATAACTAGATGTACTTTTCCGGTCATCTATACTTCCAGCCCAATCACTATCAGTATATCCAATCAATTCAGAATTTTCTGAAGTAGTATATAAAATTCCATACCTCTTTGTTCCTTTCACATACCTCAGAATTTTTTTTTCTGCTTGCCAAGGTGCCTCCTTTGGCCTTTCCATAAATCTAGAAATTAAACTCACAACATGCATAATATCAGGCCTAGTTGTAGTCAAATACATAAGGCTGCCAACTATACTCTTTTATAAGCTAGGATCAAAATCCTTGTTGATGTCCTCTTTGCTGAGTTTCAATCCCATCACTGTGGGAGTAATTGCTGCCTTGCAATCCTGCATGTTAAATCTTTCCAAGATTTCATTTACATATTTAGCTTGAGAAATAAAAATTTTATTTTCATTTTTCTCTACTTCTATTCCTAAGAAGTATTTCAGCAATCCCATATTAGTCATCTCAAATTCATCCTTCGTGACTGATTTAAAATTCTCAATGACGTAATCATCATTACCTGTAAAGATCACATCATCAACATACAAAACAAAAATGAACATCTTACCATCTTTCTCCTTGATGTATAATGTGGGTTCTCCTTCACATTTTTCAAACCCATTCTCCAGTAGATAGGAATCTATCCTACTGTACCATGCTCTTGGTGCTTGTTTCAGCCCATAAAGACCTTTCTTCAATCTACAAACTTTGCGCTCTTGGCCCTTTTTCTCATAGCCCAGAGGTTGTTCAACATAAACCTCTTCCATCAATACTCCATTTAGGAATGCTGATTTCACATCCATTTGGTAAACTTTCCACTTGTGTTGTACTGCTATGGACAACACTACTCTTACTGTTTCCATTCTTGCAACTGGTGCAAATGTTTCATCATAGTCTCTATTGGGGTCCTGTGACTTGGCAGATTGGCATACCAAATGACAAGGCAATATCAGAACTACTTTGGAATCCTAGGATCTAGCCCTCCTGGATTCAGAGAGGGATCTCTCTATATGTGTTTTAGAATGATATACTTTAAGGCTTATGACATGATGTTAGGCTAGTTATGAAGGACAAGGGATTTGTTTTTTTCTTGGTTGGGAATCATTAAATGAGAAGGTCACGTGAAGTGAAGGAGGAAATAAGTGGAAGGATGTTTCAACATGGGAAGATAGGTCAAAAAAAGTGCTAAACCATTGGGCTATGGAGTCATAAAAGGGTTTACTTGCACAACAACTATTCAAGGGTTTTCATAGGGCAAGTCATCTATATCATAAGCTCTTTTAAGTTAAGTTGGTGGTATGAAACATTAAGAAGTGTGGTGAAAGGAGAAAACATGTAAGAAAACAAAGGGTAGCCTAAGATCAAGTAAGGACTTTGAACCTATCCTTCTTTCGGCATACTCTTAGGGGAAATCTTCAAAACATCTATTTTAAGACTAAACAAGGGACAAGGCTAACCATAAACTTCCTTGATTAGGACTCTACTTAGCATGTAGTGACAAGATCATTCAAGAACAACATCTCAAGTTCTACTTAGCAAGACATGGGCTCACCAACATTCTTAACTGGTTATACTCTATTGATTCATCCTCAAACACACGTTTAGAAGAAAACATAAAAAAAAAGCTTATCATTCAGAATTAGGGTACTTTAGAAGTAAATCCTAATCTATATTTTACTGCTCTTTATCAGAGAATATGAACAAAGTGGAAACATAAGGAGGATAACAATAACAGTGAGAAAACCATCACCAATGATTTAGATCAAGATCCATTGAATCTTCATGTCTATTGATGTGAAAAACTAGTTATATACTTTGAGTCCAATAGCTTTTACAGTCTTATACTTCTCTTCCCAGCCTACTATATTACAACTACTCAGCAACTCTTACTCAATAACAGTTCAACAATTATCAATTTTCCAACCCTTTACAATGGATCTTCAATGAGTACTTATAGGTGAATGAGGAAGAGTGTTGAAGGAAAGATCATAAATATCAGTTAAGACAGAGGGGGAGAGGTATTCGAATGCCCATTCTGCTTAATGACCATTGCATAAACTGATTGTACCATTTTAGTAGTTTTTCCTGTATTTGAGGCATATCTAGTAGGTTGGTAATAACTCCGAAGTGTGTTCTTTGGAGATAATTGTGGTCGAAGTACTCTGTTTGACTTATGAGACAAGTAACTGTCATATTTTGATTATGAG
Organism: Pinus albicaulis; assembly: GCA_034641835.2. Classification (NCBI taxonomy): domain Eukaryota; kingdom Viridiplantae; phylum Streptophyta; class Pinopsida; order Pinales; family Pinaceae; genus Pinus; species Pinus albicaulis. The sequence goes on from CM076570.1 coordinate 1,624,467,952, forward strand.
GCCTCCCATGACAGTGAAATAACTACTCTAACAGTTTTAAAGAGGTTTTGTCATCAGGATGGCTGTCAAGGTGTCTTTGAAGGGAAAGCAGGCCACGATGGTATTTTGGTCCTTTGGTGGAGTAATAACTTCTATGGATGTGCCATTCGAGGATCTTCTTCTGCTGATCTATGTGTTTAGGCTTTAAACTCTGATCGGGCCCTCCGATACTACTTTAAGGCCCTTTTTAATCATCCTTTTCTTTAACTGTGTCTCTGTCTTTAATATGTGGGTTAAGCTTTTGATTTCCTAAGTTATGCCTTAACCATTGTCTTTACTGATTGCGCTTTAATCCTTATTGATCTTCACTTTATCAATATGGTATATAGGTGGCTTTAACTGGTGCTGGAGGGTTTGCTGTGTAACCAATGCCCATGACGCATTGATTTAAAACTTTGGAAATTTGACCCTTTATGTCCCTTTTTCTTTTATTTTTGGCCATTGAGGATCGTCACCCTTGGCCCTGCAACTGGATTTCTGCTGTGGGACAACATTATAACTTAACCGCCATGAAAATCTACAACAAACATTAAACATATTATATAGAACCTGTGTGGGGGCTTAACTGCTTCAGAGGGCTTTGGCAGAGGTGGAGGAGCTTTGCAGAGAGGTGGAATGCAGGCAGAGGAGGTTTCATGCGAAACCAGCAGTGGTATTCATGTAGTGTTCAAGTGGTAAGTGGTTTTGGGCCAGAGGAACGTGACACAGGTGCGTGCATGATGCGTGTCCCTTGAAAACCACCTATTTCGTGTTCAAAATGCATGACGGACATGTTGGGTGAAATGGGCACGAGAATGAATGCAGGTCGTTGGATCGTGAGGATCAACGGTGGAGATTGAAAGAAAACATGATGAGAAGCCTTTGCGTGGTTAGGTGGGACCGGCTAGGAGAATGAGTGATGCCCGTCGGATCTGGATTAGATCGACAGTGGAGATCAACTACGAGGGGATGAAGGGTACGGATGGGTTTGCAGGTCGGGTGCCTCCGTAGTAAATCTCAGCCATTGGATGAAAATCTTCTGTGGTCAAAAGAGTCAACTGCGGGGGCACTCATAGAGTTAATCCATGTGTTGAAAGTGCCTGCGGGTGGAAGAAGAGGGGAATCAACGCGAGTTGTTGGATCGGGGAGATGGATGGCTGCGATTGAATCGGGAGATCGGCAATCTACGGAGAAGAGGGTCTAGGAAGGAGGAATTAGGAGGAGCGATTTGCCGATGGCCGATGGAAGAGAGCGTAGATCGTCTGATCTGGGGAGAATGAAAAGTCCAGATGCGATCGGGGTTTCACATATCGGCGGTGAAAAGGGTCAGGGGACGAGGAAACTGGGATCGCTGAGGAGTGATGCATCGATGCAATGGAGGGATGCAATGGTCGTAGGACTGTTGGATCGGGACAACGATCAACGACTAAGATGCGATCGCTAGGGATGATCATCGGTGGAGAAAGGAAGGAGGAAGGAAAAAAGGGCGAAGCCTGATGTGATGCACCGATGCGATGGAGGGGTGCAATGGCCGTGGGATCTCGGGGGAAATGGACGGTCTAGATCTTATTGGAGGATCGACCATCGGAAGAAAAAAGGGAAAGGGAAGTGGGACCGGGGAAAGAGCGATTTGTGATGGGCGATCTGCTGCTGGCTATTGGATCTGTGAGATCAACGGCTCAGATCCCATCGATGGTGAAACGATTGCGCGAGGGAAATAATGAAGAAGGGAAAATAAGGAAAAAAGGGGCGGAGTGAAGTCCGATAGTGCGAAAGGGGCTAAAGACTTGAGCTGACAGTCACGGTCCTGGTTATATGGAAAAAGGAGCTAAGAACTTAAGCCCGCGGGGGCTTAAAGGTCCGCATATGGAAAATTTAGATTTTCAGGCTGAAATGGGGGTTTTTGAAGGTTTTTTAAAGGTTCTGATAGAGTAAAAGAAGGGTTTTAGAACCAAATAAAGGGGATTCATATGGTTTTAAAGGGAATTTTGAAGGAAGTGGAGGGATTTTCAACAGGAAGATGGGAATGAAAGAGGGTTTCAGAGCAGTTTTCTTCAAGACAACAACAGGGCTTTGTGAAGATGGATCACTTGGACAAATGGACATAGCAAGGCTTCAATAAGTCACAGATTTGCTTGAAATTTTTTTCTTGAAGACTAATAGACCTTTTTTAGCCATCATAGTATATGAAAAATTTATAGATGGCTAACAGTGACTCCACTTGGGGATGGAAGCTCCTTGGAGGTGACAAGAACCTCAGAAATTTTATCTCTAGAATGTAGATCAATGTCCTGCACTTTGACAAATCCTCTTTCTTCTTTGATCATGTTGTTTGAAAAATGATCAATGATTACATTATAGCAAATCAATTTTCCCCAAACAACTACCTACACAACCTACTTTCCTAACATTTTTTCTTCATAAGGTGCATTTGGATTTACAAACCTTTAGACATCAACATTTTCTTCTTAGATTATAAATCTTCCAGGAAATCACATGAGAATTTTAGGACAACGCGTTTCGAACTACCAACTGTAGTTCATCATCAGGACAATGAAGATTGGCTGATCAGACAAACCTATTTATACTATGAGGAGAGAAGCAACAGTCAAAACCCAAGAACGGTTAAAATTAAAAATATAAACCAAAAATAAACGGTCAAAAATAAAAATAGAAAACATAACAAACCCAACCCTAAAAATGCTAGTCAAAACTAAAAATAATATAAAACCAAAACTAAAAACTAAAATGACACCCAAAAAATAAATAAATAAATAGATAAAAATAAAATAAAAGTCAAAGTCCAAATAAACGAAATTAATCTATAAAAATACATTATTGTTCAATTAGGATTAAAAAATAAATAAATAATAATTAAATTAAATTAAATATAAAATAATAAATAAAAATATAAATAAATAAATAAATAAATAAATTTTAAATATAAAAATAAATAAATAAATAATTTACAAATAAGTAAATTAATAAATAAAATATTACTAAATACATAAAATTAGAAATAAAATTTTGAGTTAAAAAAAATAAAAAATAAAAATAAAAATAAAAAATAAAATAAATAATAAATAAATAAATAAATAAAAATAAAAATAAAAATAAATAATAATAATAATAATAATAATAATAATAAAGGAAATAACCATAAATAAATTAATAAAGTAATAAGTAAAAACATTAATAAATAAAATTAAAACTAGAATAAGAAAAAAATATAATAATAAAATAAATTATAAATATCAAATCATATAATAATAATAATAGGATAAAAAACATAAAAATAAAAATACCAAAGAAAAAGAAAGGAATGACCTTTACAAGGAGTGAAGAGATGGAATCCAACACCTGCTAACCTTCCATCCATCATCCCTATTCAGCGTACAGGGCCTCTTCTCAATCTCTAACGCCTCCCTAAATTTCCGGTGATGGAAATGATCCACCCTAGCAAGGACCCTAGCGTCTTCCAAACAAATATGATGCTTCGTCTTCTCCGTATGCTCAGCTAGCGCTGAGGACTTGGTTCTACCAAGTCTAATATCCACAGAATGCTCCTGGATCCTCTTGTTAATCGATCGACCAGTTTCACCAATGTAGGGAGTCCCACAAGAGCATGGAATCAAATAAACACCTTTCATGTTTTTTGGGTCCAACTTGTCCTTAACCGACTTAAGGGAGCTCCGAATGGTGTTTAAAGGCTTAAAAGAAGACGAGATCTTATGCTTCCTTAAAATCCGAGCGATCTTGTTAGTAGTACCTTGAATAAAAGGTAAATGGACTTTACCAATAACATCATCCATCAACATTTTCTGCCTAGGACCTTTGCTCGCATTCTTCTTTTATTGAAAGTAGGAAAATAATCTAAATCTACCCTTATAACTTCCATGAGTCCAGATTAAATAGTTGGACTCAAAAATTATATACCTAATCTATTATCTGTCAGGATTAAACTGTTTGACAGATCTGCGTTCTCTACATTCTAAAACAAAAATTGAAAACACAGTCAAACCAGGATTAAGCTTTCTGATTTGTTGTGATGGCTATGACAACAAAAACAGACTGCACATAGACCTTTATTTTCAAAAAAGTAAAACAAAACTTGGAAGGCTTAAGATCTAAAAACAATGAGAGTCCTTCCTTCTTTCTTTTAGCTCTGATTTTGATCTCTTTGGGTTGTCTTCTTCTTATTTTTCTTGTTCAAATTTTCAGCATGTTAAAACCAGTCTTCTTTGTATCTTTGGCTCAGGTTTTGAGTTTGTTAGAGCCATCTTTTCTTTGATTCTTTGGTTCAGATTTTTAGCATGTTTCCATTCTTTCTATCCTAATCTAATATACTGATAAGCCAAGATTAAACAGTTTGGAAAATATTCTTCACTAACCTATCAGCAATAAATTGAAATCTATCTAGTCATGATTAGGCTATATGACTAAATAGTAGTGCTCTTTCAAGTAGTGGCATTTAGGCTTACACACTTTCAGATTTTTCTTTCTTTTTTGGTATGGGGCTGTACCTTTATGCTTTTATATCTACCCTCTTTTCTCTTTTTCTATTGTTTTTTTATTTTTTCTTTTTTCTTTCAAAGAAAAAAATAGAAAACTAACTAAATGCCCAAAGGCTGAGCTTTATTGACATTCCTACCTACCCTAATCTAACTTGGAAATCTCTATTTTTTATATGATACAATAGTGCCAGTGCAGCCAGTTAAGCAGTAAAAAAAAAGGGTAGAAAATTTGACTGCTTGTCAAATATAACCACAGGGTACTTTGAATGTGGGTCTTCAAAACCAAGGCCACCACCAGTGGTGACCCTCCTAAAGTATCTAGCTCTTGCAAAGGATCAATGCTTGGGAACTTGAGCCAATCAGGGCCTCCATATACTCTGTCACGGGATCAATAAAAACATGATGTAAACATTCTTCTTTTAGGCCTTCCACGACTGGTAGGCTATCTGCATCATTGACAGCTTTGATCACTGCATCTTCAGTGTGGCTCTTGAAAGCACGATCATCCTTTTCCTACACATCAAAAGGCAATGAAACTCCTTCTTTCTTAGGGGGAGGGAGACTTTCCAAAAATGCTCTAGGGTCCCTATATTGATATGATTGTTCTTGTGAATTCAACATTTCAATTTCAGTTTCATATCTTTCCACTACCAATTCTAGAAAAAATTTCAAGACCTTGGGGTTCCTATTTTGTGTCCTTTAAATGAGGAGAACAACTTTTGGAAGGTCATCATTTTTCCACCCTGATAACATTTTTGACATTTCATAGCGAAGTGCTGATCTTACCTTTGGCTGCATGTTTATAAAGTGTTCAGAGTTTTCTATTAGTGGAGTGATTTGGTCTTTGCTATGTTGGGATGTGGAGTGGCCACTATGTTGAGTATGAAAGTCTTTAATGGCTTCCAACAGATCTTCAAGGTGCATGTTTACCAAATCCTCATCATTGTCTATAAGGTATTGAATGATATTCTGAGATTGATCACAACATTTTTCAACCCATGATAAGGATGGAGAGTTTGATTTATATTTTTCATAAAATACTTGGTGCATGTCTTTTGAAGAAAACAAGCTCTTAGGTTCTAACCATTCATACCAATCCCTTGCCTTTCCTTCTAATGTTAACATGAACATTTTCATAAGGAAATCTTCATGCCATTCAGTATTTATCTTCCATACATGTATATGAAATCTGATGAGATGTAACAATGGGTCATCAAACTTTTCACCTTGAAAAACAGGAAGGTTATCATCCCAAAACACCTGGGGCATCTTATGTGGGAACCCAGGGATATGATCTCTACTCATTGGGGCATATCTTCGTTGTATCCTTGAAATCATGTTTGTAAATCAGAAAAGAGGTCATTGTGTCTATTCAACCAGTTCAAGGTCTTCTACCAGTGGAGTCATTTGTGAAACCAGGGGTAATCAGCAGGCCTACTAATCACCAATGGAGTCTTTTGGTATTTTAGGAGTTGTGGAGTCGCCAGGTGGATGATTTCAAATATTTAAGATGAGTTTTTTTCCACCATCAAAAATTAACTACCAATATAAGGATGTTTTTGGGTCTTTTGAGGTCTTAAGGATGTATAAGATGTAATTAACCCAGAAATTCCCTAGTGGAGTCGCCATTATGTTGGGGTCTTGTGATTTGGCATATTGGCATACCAAATGACAAGGAAAAATTAGAACCACTTTGGAATCCTAGGATATAGCCCTCCTGGATTCAGAGAGGGATCTCTCTATATGTGTTTTAGAATGATATACTTTAAGGCTTATGATATGATGTTAGGCTAGTTATGAAGTACAAGGGATTTGTTTGTTTTTGGTTAGGAATCATTAAATTAGAAGGTCACGTGAAGTGAAGGAGGAAATAAGTGGAAGGATGTTTCAGCATGGGAAGATAGGTCAAAAAACAGTGCTAAACCATTGGGCTATGGAGTCATAAAAGGGTTTACTTGCACAACAACTATTCAAGGGTTTTCATAGGGCAAGTCATCTATATCAGAAGATATTTTAAGTTGATTTGGTGGTATGAAACATTAAGAAGTGTGGTGAAAGGAGCAAACATGTAAGAAAACAAAGGGAAGCCTAAGATCAGGTAAGGACTTTGAACCTATATTGTTTTTGGCACACACTCTAGGGAAAAATTTTAAGATAGACATAAAAAGTAACCTAAGATCAGGTAAGGAGTTTGAACCTATCCTGCTTTTGGCATACTCTTAAGGGAAATCTTCAAAATAGTTGTTTAAGACTAAACAAGGGATAGGGCTAACCATAAACTTCCTTGATTAAGACTCTACTTAGCATGTAATGAAAAGATCATTCAAGAACAACATTTCAAGTTCTACTCAGCAAGACATGGGCTCACCAACATTCCTTGACTAGTTATACTCTATTGATTCATCCTCAAACACACATTTAGAAGAAAACATAAAGATAAATCTTATCAGTTAGAATTAGGGTACTTTAGAAGTAAATCCTAATCTATATTTTACAGCTCTTTATCAAATAATATGAACAAAGTGGAAACATAAGGAGGATAACAATAATAGTGAGAAAAGCATCACCAATGATTCAGATCAGGATCCAATGAATTTTCTTGTCTATTGATGTGCAAAACCAATTACATACTTTTAGTCCAATATCCTTTACAGTCTGATACTTCTCTTCCTAGCCTACTATATTACAACTACTCAGCAACTCTTACTCAATAATAGTTCAACAATTAACAATTTTCCAACCCTTCACAGTGAATCTACAATGAGTACTTATAGGTGAATGAGGAAGAGTGTTGAAGGAAAGATCATAAATATCAGTTAAGATAGAGGGGGAGAGGTATTCGGATGCCCATTCTGCTTAATGACCATTTCATTAACTGATTGTACCATTTTAGTATTTTTTCCTGTCCTTGAGGCATATCTAGTAGGCTGGTAATAACTCCGAAGTGTGTTCTTTGGAGATAACTGTGGCCGAAGTACTCTGTTTGACTTCTGAGACAAGTAAATTTCATATTTTGGTTCTGAGGCCTCCCATGATTGTGCAATAACTGCTCTGACAATTTTAAAGAGGTTTTGTCATCAGGATGGCTGTCAAGGTGTATTTGAAGGGAAAGTAGGCCACGGTGGTATTTTTGTCCTTTGGTGGAGTAATAACTTCTGTGGATGTGGCATTTGAGGATCTTCTTCTGTTGACCTGTATGTTTAGGCTTTAAACTCTGATCGGGCCCTCTGATACTGCTTTAAGGCCCTTTTTAATCATCCTTTGCTTTAACTATGTCTTTGTCTTTAATATGCAGATTAAGCTTTTGATTTCCTGAGTTATGCCTTACATGTTGTCTTTACTGATTGCACTTTAATCCTTATTGATCTTCGCTTTAAATCTGTGGCGTACAGGTGGCTTTAACTGGCGCTGGATTGTTTACTGTGTAACCAATGCCCATGACGCATTGATTTAAAACTTTGGAAATTCGACCCTTTATGTCCCTTTTTGCTTTTATTTTTGGCCATTGAGGATCATCACCCTCGGCCCTGCAATTGGATTTCTACTATGGGATGGATTTATAACTTAACTGTCATGAAAACCTACAACAAACATTAAACACAATATATAAAACCTGCATGGGGGCTTAACTGCTTTAGAGGGATTTGGCGGAGGCGGAGGAGCTTTGCAGAGAGGTGGAATGCAAGCGGAGGAGGTTTCGTGTGAAACCAGTGGTGGTATTCGCGCAGCGTCAAGGTGCTAAGTGTTTTTGGGCTAGAGGAATGTGACATAGGTGGGTGGGTGACTCGTGTCCCTTGAAAACCACCTATTTCGCATTCAAAATGCATGACGGAGGGGTTGGGTGAAATGGGCGCAAGAATGAATGCGGGCCATTAGATCATGAGGATCAACAGTGGGGATTGAAAGAAAACACAATAAAAAGCCTTTGCGCTGTCGGGTGGGACCGGCTAGGAGATTGAGCAATGTCTGTTGGATCTCTATTAGATCGACGATGGAGATCAACAGTGGGGGGATGAAGGGTACGGACAGGTTTTCTGGGTCCCTTCGCAGTGAATCTCAACCGTTGGATGAAAATATTCTGTGGTCAAAAGAGTCAACTGCGGGGGCACTCATAGAATTAATCCGTGTGTTGAAAGTGCCCGCGGGTGGAAGAAGAGGGGAATCAACACGAGTCGTTGCATCAGGGAGATGGACGGCTGCAATTGAATCGAGAGATCAGGAATCGGTGGAGAAGAGGGTCTAGGAAGGAGGAATTAGGAGGATCGATGTGCCGATGGCCGATGGAGGAGAGTGCAGACCATCCGATCTGGGGAGAATGAACGGTCCAGATGCGATCAGGGTTTCGCATATCGGCGGTGAAAAGGGTCAAGGGACGAGGAAACTGGGATCGCCAAGGAGCGATGCATCGATGCGCTGGAGGGATGCGATGGCCATAGGACCGTTGGATCGGGACAACGATGAATGGCTAGGATGCGATCATGGGGGATGATCATCAGCGGAGAAAGGAAGGCAGAAGGGAAAAAGGGCGAAGCCCGATGCGATGCACCGATGCGATGGAGGGGTGCGATGGCCGTCGAATCTCGGGGGCAATGGATGGTCTAGATCTTATTGGAGGGTTGGCCATCCGAAGAAAAAATGGAAAGGGAAGCGGGACCGGGGAAAGAGCGATTTGCGATGGGCAATCCGCCACTAGTCGTTGGATGTGCGAGATCAATGGATTAGATCCCATCGGCGATGAAACCATCGCGCGAGGCAAATAATGAAGAAATAAAGGAAAAAAGGGGCGGAGTGAAGTTCGATAGTGCGAAAGGGGCTAAAGACTTGAGCCGATGGTCGCGGTCCTGGTTACATGGAGAAAGGAGCTGAGAACTTAAGCCCGCGGGGGCTTAAATTTCCACATATGGAAAAGTTAGATTTTCAGGCAAAAATGGGGATTTTTGAAGGTTTTTTAAAGGTTCCGATAGAGTAAAGAAGGGTTTTAGAACCAAATAAAGGGGATTCATATGGTTTTAAAGGGAATTTTGAAGGAAGTGGAGGGATTTTTAACAGGAAGATGGGAATGAAAGAGGGTTTCAGAGCATTTTTCTTCAAGACAATAGCAGGGCTTTGTGAAGATGGATCCCTTGGACAAATGGACGTAGCAAGGCTTCAAGAAGTGATAGATTTTCTTGAAATTTGTTTCTTAAAGACTAATAGACCTGTTTTAGCCATCATAGTATATGAAAAATTTATAGATGGCTAACAATCTCTTCCTTGTTGCTGCTTGTATCCTTTGACAACAAGTCTGGCCTTGTGCCTTTCAATCTTACCTTTAGCATTGGTTTTGGTCTTGTAGACCCATTTCACTCCAATTACTTCCTTGCCTTTTGGGAGATCAACTAATTCCCATGTCTTGTTTTTCTCTATGGCATTTATTTCTTTATCGATAGCATCTATCCATTTCTTATCTTTTACTGCTTCTTCAAAATGAATAGGATCATGAACATGACAATACAATGAAAATAAAGAGTTCATACCTTCATTTGCTACCTCTTACTCATAGATTTCATTCAAACTTCTGAATTTGGTTCCTCTTTAACTTGTTGAACTTGTGCTTGTAGAAGCACTCAAGTCTGCTCCTTGTGATGTGCTTGGAGAAGCACTGTTATCACTTCTCAAGGGTGTTCTCATACCTGCTTGCGGTGTCCCTTGCTGTCCTTGTGTTGGTGGAGGTGGTGCTGCTAATGAGGGATGTATTTCAACCATCTCTTCCTCATTATCATCATGAGACAAACAACTCTTCACATTCACTGTTTTTTCAATGCTTCCATCCCAAGCTTCTTCCTCAATGAATTGTACATATCTACTTATAACAAACTTCTTGGTGGATGGGTTATATAATTTGTATGCTTTGGATTCTTCACTGTATCCAATAAATATGCACTTCTCCCCTTACTATCCAACTTCTTCCTTAGCTGATTTGGAATGTGTGCATAAGCCACACAACCAAATACTCTCATGTGGGTGACATGTTGCTTTATGCCGCTCCACGCTTCTTCCAAAACTTTGTTCATGACAGATTTGGTTGGGCATCTATTTAAAATATATGCTACACAATGTACAGCTTTAGCCCAATATTCATTTGGCAAATGTTTTGCCTTCAACATACTTCTTACGATGTCCATGATGGTCCATTTTTTCCTTTTAGCAACTCCATTTTGCTACGATGTATACCTTGTTGTAAATTGTTTATTCATCCCATTTTCTCTGCAAAAACGTAGAAATTATTTGGAGATATATTCTCCTCCTCTGTCTATCCTTAAGACTTTAATACGCTGCCCACTTTGATTCTCTACAAGAGATTTAAAGTGGCAGAATTTCTCAAACACTTCACTTTTAAATTTCAAAAAATAAACCCATGTTTTTCTTGTGTACTCATTAATAAAAGTCAGCATATAGTGGCTTCTTGCTATTGATGGTGTTTGCATTGGTCCACACAAATCTGAATGGACAATTTTTAAGGGTGCCTTTGCCCTTATGCTCTTTCCTGATGGAAAGCTTTCTCTATGTTGTTTTCCCAAGATTTAGCCTTTACAAAGGTTGTCTGGTTTTCAATCAATGGCAATCCCTTTACCATTCCTTTCCTATGCAACAAATTCAGACCTCCAAAGTTGAGATGTCCAAATCTCAAGTGCCATAACCTATTTTCATCCTTTGTCTCTCTTTGGTAAGTCTCTTGTGTCACTGCTGCCATTTCATCTCATTTCTTCAAGTCTGGTCTCATATTGAGAGGGAACATTTTGTTCTTTTTCATCTTCACTTCTGCAATGCATTGCTTGCTTGGTGGTTTATCCATGATGGTGCATACATCATCTTCAAAGAAAACATTGTACCCCTTTTGAATGAGTTGTCCAATGCCCAAGAGGTTACACTTCATACCAGGCACATAATATACATCTGATATGGATCTTCCTTCTCCTTTCTTATTCAGAACATTTACTCTACCTTTTCCCATGGCAGAGACTTTACTGCCTGTCCCCAATGTTACTTGAGACTTTACATTTTCATCAATCATGGAAAACATGGAAATGTTTCCAGTCATATGGTTGCTACATCCTGAATCTAGAAACCATATATCTTCATTCTTTTCTTTAACCATATTACACGCTAAAAATAATTTCTCTTGATTGATATTTTCTGTAGTAAAATTAGCATTGGGTCTATTACCCATGTCACTCTGTTTCTTCCTACATTCATTGGCATAATGGCCATACTTCTTATAGTAATGACATTGGACTTGGGATTTACCATACATTTGTCCATGTGCTTGATTTTGTCCTCCTTGTTGGCTATTGCCTTGGCCTTGGTTTTGATTTTGATTTCTGCCCCTTCCATTTGCATTTGTTGGGCTGCTTCTTCCTCATCTATTTTGGCTTCTGCCTCTTCCTTTTCATCTTTAGTTTCCTCTGCCTTGACCTCTTTCTCTTCCAAAGGACATTTGCGTCTTGAAGGCATGCTCCAAAGATGATTTTGTTGTTCTTCCCAATCTTTGTTCATGAGTCATTAGTGATGCATGAAGCTCATCAACTGTAAACTTTGTGAGATCCTTTGTCTCTTCAATGGTTGTGACTATCACATCAAACCTTGAGGGTAAGCTCCTCAATACTTTCTTCACAATCCTTCTTTCTTCAAGTGTCTCTCCATGAGATTTTTTCTGGTAACAAACCCAATCACATGTGTGAAGAATGAGTCTATGTTATCAGACTCTTTCATACAAAGAGTTTCAAAGTCTCTCCTCAGCAATTGTAGCTTTGTTGTCTTCACCTTCTCCATACCTTGATAGGCAGTCTGGAGGGTATCCCATGCATCCTTGGACCTCTTAGTTACTGCTATCCTTGGAAACACACTTTCATGCACTGCTTGATAGAGATAGAAGAGGGATTGAATTTTTTGGTTCAACAAGATATCATAGTGGTTTTTCAAATATGAATTGGGTTTGTTAACAATTGAACAATTCTGTAATTTTAATGTTGTAGCTCATGGGATTTGCACATACCAATTCGTAGATTGTGTCGAGAAGTTTGTTCTTTGTTGAAATGCTTTGCCTTGTTGAAATGTTGAACATAACTGTATTTGCCTCCAATTTTAGTCATTCAGAACATATCTCAAAAGAGCTTTCCGCGTAGCCCTCTAGTACTTTTTAACTGTGTTCTGATAATATTTTTATTAAAATTTATTTAAATGGGTATAAAATTTTAAAAAATTATTAAAATTATATAACTTTAAAAATATTATTATTATTATTATATAAAAATATTTTCGTTATATCTATTTCAAAAATATTAAAATTATAATTCCTAACCAAAAAGATATATAAATTAATTACAATGATTATTTTTACCTGGAATATATATATATATATATATATATATATATATATATATATATATCAAACTAGTCAGCATCTTTCTCACTACATATGTTGTTCTCTGAACATAACTATTATTCTTTGTTATTGTAACTCTTTAGAATGATTTAATTAATAATAAATGTTTTTAAGGTTTTCACGTCCTTGCTTTGATGTGTAAGCATCTATATGTTGCCTAATGATTCTGTGGTTGATGGATATTTTGAACACTTTTATCATTAATATTATATGCTTTGAAAAGTACTTTAGTTAACTATTTTTTTTAAATTTATGATTGATGTTTCAATTTTTTTATTTCGTAAAAGCAAGTCCATTCCAAACCTGACTGCCAACAATATACTCACATTATTATGCAACATTTAATATTAACAATTTTGAATAAAAATGGTGTGGCATGTTAGTGCATTTTAGGCCGATTGAATAATGCTAAAATATATAATATTTTCTTCTTCTAAGTTGCTGATTCTTCACTCTTCATGTGACTTCAACCTGATTCAGCATTTTAAGTACAATTTTAACGAGTATTTCATTTTTCACTGCCCTATAAGATTTAAAAATATCAATTTTATAAGCTTATCCTGTAAAGCTGCAGTTCTTTTTATCATGAAATTATTATTTTTTAATTGAATTTATTATTTTTTATTGACACCATTTCAATGATATATTATTATTTTTTCATCCAAGTTATAAGGTACCAAGTTAATGATATAAGAAATTTTTTTCTTTGCTATTTTTTATTATATAAAAATATCTAAAAATATAATTTTATCAGAATAAAATCATATAACTATTATATTTATGTTATGAAATTTTATATTTTTTTATGTTTGTATCTAATTAAATTAAATTATATATATATATATATATAATCATGAAAATAATAAAGATAATTTATATTTCTTAAAAAATTAAAGCAATTTGTTTATAAGTATTGACTAAATTTATATCTATAGAATTATGTCAAATAGTATTTTGAACGTTAGTTTAATTGGTTGGAACCATTCATCTTTGACATTGTCATTAACGAGAGATCTTATATTCAAGTTTTAAGAACATAACAAAGTCAATATTGGTGGTTAGAAAAAGTTATGCAATTCTAAGAATCCATTTCTCTTGTTGATATTGAATTTTAGTGGACAGTTCATCCAATAACTTGTGTTTGAATTATATTGCCTCATCAACATAAAATTTTCAACCCTATTCTGATGGGAGATGTGATAGTTTGGACCCTAGGAGAGCAATGGTGTGGGGTGGTTGTAGGGGAGGAATGAGGTATCTAATGTTGGGTGAGTATACAATTTTTTTGATAGAGAGCCCTTGTATGGGGTATTTTATCATTACTTTTGAGCGTGGTATTTGTATTGGAGAAAATGGAGTCACTCATTCCTTGAGTAGTTATGGACAAGGTAAATTGCATTGGATTCATGGTTCTTTTCTCCTTCTTGATGCATTGGAGGTTGTGTAGTTAGTTAAAGTGGCTCACATAGAACTATTTGGTCCATAGACCTATTTGGTCAATTTTTGGAGGCTTATCAATTTTCCGACTAAGAAGAAACTGAGAAAAATGATGATGAGGAAAGAAGAGTGAGTGTAGAGAGGATCTATGGAGAAGAGTAAATTGTCAAGTACAAGATGAAGAGCAGAGAAAGCAACGCATTCAATAGAAGAATCACCCAGGAAGTGGATGTGATCCTAGAAGGGATCACAGGATAGATTGTCGAAGGGATCAGAACCTGAAATGCGGAAGGGACAAATGCAAGCAAACAAATAAGAAAATAACTATGCACAAATTAGTCAAGCTCAATGTGGATTAAAAAAACTTAATGAGAATGAAAATCTCTATAAGGATGAAAATCTTGAACATAATCTAGATTGTCATTTTTATTTTACTATTTATATTTTTATCTTATTAAAGTGAAATAAAAAAATATATAATTTCGTTATAATTAATAATGTTTTAATCAAACTATATATTACACAACTATTGAAATTGTAACTCATTGCATTATTTTAATCAAATGGTCACATGTTAAATTGTCTTAAATCAATTGATTAGAGAGTAATATATATGATCCAGGTGGATATTGGTGGCCACCCACCTATTCCACTTGGCCCCCCACCATTGTCTCTTTCAGTTTTTTCAGTTTCGGCATAACTTACTATTTTTAGCAGTTTTTTGGGTCCTGAACTTCCGGAGCCGTTTTGAGGCCCTAAACGACGTTTTTTGGGCATCGCGCCGCCAGAAAAATTGATGTTCAAATTCGCCCCGAAAGTTGTAGTCCTCGGATAGAGCTTTCTAATGATGTATCATGTGCATCAAACGGAAATAGTATGCCAAAGTTACGTCCCTGGGAAGTTGAAACACCAATTTACCCAAACGGGGCCCATAGTTTTGGCGCTTCATCTCCTAGGGTTAGGTTTTTGGGATGTTGAGGGTTCTCCATTGTTTCTCAATAATAAATAGGCCCTCGAGCCTCATTGTAACTCAGTTCATAGGCCTATAGCCGCCACATCTCTTCTCAGAGATAGCTACCAGCGCCCTAGCTAGTTTTATTTCCATTCTGTCTGTAAGCAAATTTCAGTTCTTTGATATTAATGAAATGAAGTGTTATTTCCGCTGCATCTCTGTATTTATGTTTATATGTTTATTCTGTTGCGTTCCCGCATAAATCCGGATCAGTGGTATCAGAGCGGTCTGCTTTTTCTCGATCCTTCTTTGCATGTCCCCAACGAGGTCGGGGTATAAGGAGCTAGGGCTTGATCTGGTGGAACCTTTGCAAGATCAGCCTCGCAAACCTCGACGGACGCCCATGGGGGATGAAAAGAAAGATGAGGGAGCAGGAGATCCTATCAAAATATTGCTCGAGGAATCCCTCGAAAAACAAAGGAACGCGATGATGGATAACTTTGCTCAGATCCTTCAACAGCTGCCCACCGGCGACGCATCTACATCTAGTAGCCACTCTGGAGTTGCGACTCCCTTTAAGGTACAAGTAAATTTTGACATTCCCATATTTGAGGGTCAAATAGACACAGATGCCGTAGATAGATGGTTGAATCTATTAGAAGGATATTTCTCTGTTCATGACTTTTCATACCGGGAGAAGATTATTTTTGCACTCCTCAAAGCTACCCCCCATGTTAAGGACTGGTGGGAAACCTACTGTGAGAACAAGGACCAGACAGAACCCTCTCTGTTCTCGGCCGTACCAACTTGGAATTCTTTTCGAGACGCCGTCAAGGAACAGTACTATCCCGTGGGGAGCTATGAGGACAAGTACATACAATGGACCACGCTGCGACAACAAAGGGATCAAGATGTGCACGAGCCGACGAATCTGTTCCATACCCTGCGCACAAAGTTGGGTATCAAAGATTCAGAGAAACATTTGGTGCTAAAGTATCGCAGCTGTCTGCACAGATACATTCAGGAGGAAATGGAGTTCCTCGACATCTCCTCGCTTGGTACGGCATACCGGTATGCTGCCAAGATCGAGCAGAAATTCAAACAGAAGAAGCGAGACTTTGGATCTGTGAATCAAAAGCAAGGAAAAGGTGCTTCCAAACCGCAGAACAAAGGACAGAGCATGGCGGCGAAAGACAACCCGTCAAAGCCACAAGAAAAGAACAACACCGTAAAGCCAAAGAAGGACACGGGAAAGTGGTGTGAGTTCCATAAGAGCTCCACTCACAAAACAAGTGAGTGTCGGGCCAAGCAGTCGCTAGTGGCCGAGATGAGGGCTTCTGAGTCAGATGCATGCTCCGACTCCGAATCAGAACCTGAAAAGGGGAATGAAAAAGGGAAACAGATTATTGATGCGGAGCCCAACGCCACCGTTGCCACTACAAAGGTCCAGAAGGAGGAACCGGAAGATCCAGAGGAGGAGGAACGTCTCTTCCACTCCCAGATGTGGGTAAAGGGCTCCCCTGTACAGTTCATTGTCGACAATGGGAGCCAAAAGAACCTCATTTCGGCAGACGTCGTGAAGAGGTTGGGCTTGCCGACCACAGCTCATCCACATCCATACACCATCGGGTGGCTTCACCAAGGATGAGATCTCCGCGTCAGCCAGCAGTGCCGCCTTCCCTATAGCATCAAGCCCTTCACAGATGAGGTATTATGTGAAGTTGCTCCTATTGATGTTTCTGATGTATTATTAGGACAACCATACTTGTGGAAGCATCATGCTGTGTATGAGTCTCGACCTCGTGCTGTTATTATTACTTTGGGAAATAAGTTGTATAGGATACCAGAGGTACCACCTCCTACGGCTATCTCTTTGGTTACTGCAAAACAATGCAGTAAGCTCATTTCCCAAACCAGGAAATTCGTTTTCCTGATGATCCGCCCCCAGGGCAAGAAGAAGACTGTGGCCACGACCTCCAGACAGGGCCCCTCCGCACGACAACAACAAATGGATAAGGTCGTGGAGGAGTATGGGGACATCTTCACCTCACCCACAAGGGTTCCTCTGCACTGCCAGGTCAAGCACCCGATTGATCTGACCCCAGGTGCGCCACTACCCAATGGACCGATCTATCGACGCTCTGTTCTGGAAAATGATGAAATCAAGAGGCAGATTCAGGAGCTGTTGCAGAAAGGTCACATCAGACCAAGTTCATCGCCCTGTAGGAGCCCGATCGTGTTGGTACAGAAGAAGGATGGGACGTGGAGACTCTGTATTGACTATCGGGCGCTGAACAAGATCACTGTCCGGAATAGGTACCCAATCCCCCGGATTGATGACCTTCTGGACCAACTCCAAGGTGCAAAATATTTCAGTAAGATCGACCTGAAGTCTGGGTATCACCAGGTACCAATTGAACCCTCTGATGTGTGGAAGATTGCCTTCAAAGCCAAGGAAGGCCTTTTTGAATGGCTGGTCATGCCTTTCGGGTTGACGAATGCTCCCGCAACCTTCATGAGGATGATGGACGACATCTTGCGGCCATTCACCAACTCATTTGTAGTGGTGTACTTGGATGACATTCTGATCTTCAACAAGACTTGGGAAGAGCACCTTCACCACATCCGACAGGTCCTCCAAACACTGCGGCAACACAAGTTGTGTGCCAATTTGGAGAAGTGCACGTTTGGCATGACCCAGGTTCAGTATCTGGGATACATTATTGATGAAAGGGGGTGCATGTGGATCCAGCCAAGATCCAAGTCATTCGGGATTGGCCAGCCCCGACTACTATAACAGAGCTTCGCAGCTTTCTGGGTCTTGCTAATTTCTACCGTAGATTCGTGTTGGGATTCTCTCATATCACTAGGCCCTTGAGTCAAGTCACCAAAGGAGGAGCGAGAGAAAAATTCTTTTGGTCGGAACCTCAACAGAAGGCGTTCAAAGAATTGAAAAATCGCCTCTGTTCTGCCCTAGTGCTCACCTTACCAGACTTGTAGCAGCCATTTGAGATCGAGACAGATGCCTCTGACTATGCTATTGGGGCAGTTCTTACTCAACAGGGACATCCAGTGGCATATCACAGTGAGACATTGTCTGAGACAGTTCGCAAGTATCCCACTTATGACAAAGAAATGTATTCCATTGTGCAAGCCCGTCGACAATGGAAGCATTACATTTTGGGGAAGGAAACAATCATCCACACAGACCACCGGCCCCTGCAGTTCATACAGACACAAGGGAAGTTGCAGAATGATCGCCATCAGAAGTGGTCCACATATCTGCAACAGTTTCATTTGAACATCAAGTACAAGAAGGGTAGCACCAATAATGTTGCAGATTGCCTCAGCCGACCACCGATCGTGGCACTCACCATAGTGCTCAACTCTTGTGGGCACGAGACTTCTGATTGGCCACTTCTCTATGAGAGTGACCCAGAATTCGGCCACACTTACAAGGCACTCTTGGGGGGCACGCAAGTTCCAAATTTTCACCTCCAAGATGCACTTTTATGTCACCTGGGACACCTTTGTGTTCCTTCAAGCGAGCGTGCCAAGATGATATGGGAAGCACACTACAATCGAGTCGCTGGGCATTTCGGGGTCGAGAAAACAGTAGCAATACTACAGAAGTATTTCTATTGGCCGAACCTTCGAAAGGATGTCGAGAAGCACATCAGATCCTGCACTGCTTGTGCCATTGCCAAACCGACCATCAAGAGGCAAGACCTATATACTCCACTACCTACCCCTAGTCGACCTTGGGAATCCATCTCCATGGATTACATGTCAGGCCTGCCCTCTACTAAGAATGGCAATGACTGTGTTTTCGTGGTTGTTGACAGATTCTCAAAGATGGCCATTATGGCGGCCTGTAAGAAGAATATCACAGCAGAAGCTACTGCTAAACTCTTCTTTGAATGAGTATGGGTGCACTTTGGGATCCTGGGCTGCACGACGTTACCTGCACGATAGCAAGTTCCCCACATTTTGGTCCAAACACAATGATGGACAAAGCCTGTCCAAGTCCACAAATTTTCATCCCCAAACCAATGGACAGAGAGAGGTCGTCAACAGGATGATCGTACACATTCTGTACATGTACAACTCAAAGCATCCATTAACATGGGATGAGAGCCTCCCCTATGTATAACATATGTTAATAACCGGCTCTCTCGTTTGTAGTACTCGGAATTGCCCTTTCGTGGCTTGGGATACCGTAAAACAGCCCACTATGTCCCATTGACATAGCCATGCCGTTTGCAGCTACTCAGGCCGATTCAGCTCATGTCCAGTCTGAAGTTGACAAAGCAAGTAGCTTCATCGAGCGCATTCAACACATCCGCCAACAGGTTCATGATATATTGGACAGAGCCAATGTGAAGTACAAGCAGCGCCATGATCAACACCGGGTGCCACACAACTTCCAAGTGGGCGACAAAGTATGGCTACATTTGCAGAAGGAGCACCTCACTGGACCTCACCGCAAGCTTCGCCCGCTCCGATACGGGTCGTACACCATCACCAAGGCTGTAGGGAACAATGCTTTCGAGCTTAGTATTCCACCATTCCTTGGTCTGCACCCAATCTTCAATGTGGATCGCTTTCGTCCTTACTTCCCACCTCTACTGGACACTTCAGACATTGCAGAACAACTCACACCAACAGAGTTAAACCCAGACTGCATGGAACAGGCCACCACAGATTGTATCATGGACATGAAAATTAAGAACACTCACCAACAGAGGATCCAACTGTATCGGGTTGTCAAAGCTGGCCAACTCCTGCACCAAGGAAAGTGGTTCACCAGGGACCAAGTTCAGCAGAAATTTCCTCATCTCATGGATGAACTTAACGCAATGGGGACCATTGCTTCCTAAGGGGGGAGGAATGATCCAGGTGGATATTGGTGGCCACCCACCTATTCCACTTGCCCCCCCACCATTGTCTCTTTCAGTTTTTCAGTTTCGGCATAACTTACTATTTTTAGCAGTTTTTCGGGTCCTGAACTTCCAGAGCCGTTTTGAGGCCCTAAACGACGTTTTTTGGGTATCAAAGCACCAGCAAATTTGATCATCAAATTCGTCCCGAAAGTTGTAGTCCTCGGATAGAGCTTTCTAATGATGTATCATGTGCGTCAAACGGAGATAGTATGCCAAAGTTACGTCCCTGGGAAGTTGAAACACCAATTTACCCAAACGGGGCCCATAGTTTTGGCGCTTCATCTCCTAGGGTTAGGTTTTTGGATGTTTAGGGTTCTCCATTGTTTCTTAATAATAAATAGGCCCTCGAGCCTCATTGTAACTCAGTTCAGAGGCCTGTAGCCGCCACATCTCTTCTCAGAGATAGCTACCAGCGCCCTAGCTAGTTTTATTTCCATTCTGTCCGTAAGCAAATTTCAGTTCTTTGATATTAATGAAATGAAGTGTTATTTCCGCTGCATCTCTGTATTTATGGTTATGTGTTTATTCTGTTGCATTCCTGCATAAATCCGGATCAATATATGAAAGAATAATTAAAGCCATATTTTAGGTTAGAAATAATTTTTTCCATTGTAATTTTTTACATGTTAGTGGAATATAGTTTATTTAGACAGACCCATATATATATATATATATATATATATATATATATATATATATATATATATATATATATATATATAATTTAAGATTTATAAATTATAAAATTAATTCAATTATAATTGGTCATTTAATGATTTAAATCTATCTTTATATTCTAAACATTTATTTCATTAGAAGTTTGAACAACTTCTTCCATATTTTGAAATAAATATTTGTTATGTAAACTTATAATAAAAATAGAAAATTATTAAAATTTTATCATTTTGATTTACTTACACTTGGATTTGATTTCATTCCTATAATATAAAAATAATATACAAATTGTAAACCAATAAATATTTCTATGATAAAGTATATAGGTGTTATTTATTTTTCAGTAGCACCCATTTCCTTATGTTTGTGAGAAATGCCAACTATAAATGAGAGGAATGGAAGAAATATAGCCTTTTTATTAACCTTGGAATGAAAACAATAATCGTGAGGATCAAAAGGGTAAAGAAGTAATGAAAAAAGGTAGCAAAGACAAAACAAATAGATAATATAATAGATACATATATAAAAAACCATATTGAACAATGTGTTCCATTAATATGGAATGTGTTAGTGAGAAATTTTCAAGAATGCTATCATGATTTTTTATGGATAATTTCCACTTTCATTACTTATTTTTACTTTTCCCCTGTTTCAACTACAACAAAGTTGATATGATCAAATGATTATATTGGGAACCTAGTGCATCCCAATAAATAATAATGCACTTTTTCTGGATTATTTTATGGTGCAATGACAACAAATACATCATATTCTCTAACCATATTAGAAAAATGATCATAATCTTTGTCAATCATAGTCATTTCATTTCCCATATCCACATAAGTTAAATTTCCAAATGGACGAAATGATCTCAATTCTTCTTCGTGTATCCATGATTTGACATATTTTTTATTATTTATTACGCATTCATTGATAGACTCTATATCATGATTACATGTAGGACATAGGCAAGATTACTTTCATTTTTTTATTTTAGTATATACTTGTAACATTTTCACTTTTCACAAATATGTGGAAACGATCTATCAACATCACCCACCACAATATTCCAAAAGTACTCATTTGACAAAAATCTCACGTATATTTTTGATAGAAAAACGCACACACACATATATTTATGTACATCTATATTCTTACCTAGGCACATGAGCCATCATTGGATTTGTTAAGTGGATTAAATTTTGTTTGAATGAGTTAACAACATCATATAAATCTATAAGTCAAGAAGTAGAGTGATTCAATCAATGGTTCCTAAGTGCATGATACAATTTTTCTTTATTTACATCGATGCTAGATAGATTGTACTTAATGTATTAAAAAAAGTTCAATATTTTTATTATGATCATGTATGAAGAAATGTTCCATCTTATTTTAATTACATTCTCATTTCATGCTTGTTTCATAGAATATACATTAATAAAGTAGAAAATAAAAATATGTTTAAAAAATTCAAATTGTGTTTTCTCTACGCAAAGAGTGATAGCTTTGTTCCTTTATACTAAAAATATTGTTCTTTTGACCCAACCAAAAAAACCATGACAAGCAACTCATAATCATCCAAATTTTCTACTCCAAAATGAACTAATACAATTACTGCAGATACTATAAATTATTCCACCACAAACTTTCCAACCAAAAAACACGGCTTATCCGTTCAATTATAACAGTTAACAACTTTCCAACCAAAAAAGAAACGCATTATCCGTTTAACGGTTAACAACCACTGCGAACTTTCAAAAATTTGATGAGCATTCAGTCTTGCCTGTGAAAAAATTGATGGATTTTCAATTCCAAAATGACAAGAGGTAAAACTGACGTTACGTTTGGCGTTTCATAATCAGACGTTCGACGTTTCAATTATAATCAGACGTTTGGCGTTTCATTTATACATATCAGCACTATTCATACCATAACTACTACACCTTCCTTGTAGTAGTTAGCAGAAACATTCAATTTATATCAAATCTGAATTGATCTCGTTCAATGGAAAAGGCCGCTCTCTTCGTTTCATTCTTTAACGAAGTATCCGATGCCCTTAAATTGGAGATATCTCCAAACAATGGAACGGTTTTCTTTCATCAAACTACATTCTATAAAAGTATGCCGAGGCTCCTCTGAGCAGGGAACAGCTGGTTGTGTTCAATAGAAATAATAAATTGCCGTGTGCGGCTTTCTGTTTCTACACACGCACCTGGATTAATTACTGCTACCCCTTGTCATTTCCGGGCGACTTTCTGCCGCAAAGCTGTGAAGAATGCAATTATCGGGGTATTGCAAAACTTCCAACACATTCTGTCACCAACATGAGTCCTCCCACCTACTGTTTGCATTCTTCACAGCCTTGAGGAACACAGTCCCGCAGTAAAGACAAGGTGAAGCAGCACTTAATCCAGGTGCATGTGTAGAAACAAAAAGCCGCACTTGCTGATTTATCATTTTTGTTGAACATAACCAGCTGTGGCTGCTGCTCCCTGGTATACTTCGTTCAACAATGAAACGACGATAGCAGCTTTTTTCATTTCCATATTTACAGTTTTTTTCATTTCCATATTTACCACATCAATTCGGAGCTGAAGATTCTTGATTGATATAAATTGAATATTTCTGGTGACTACTATATTGCCGAGATGGATAATTACTCTGAGTGTAGTCTAGTAAATTTATAGTGCAAATATGGATAATTGAAGCGTCAAATGTTTTATAATTATCACATGTCAAACGCTATGCCTACTCTACCTTTTCTCATTTTGTAATGGAATGTCCATTCCCGAGCGGAAACAATGGAAATTTCGCCACGATGTGACGCTTTACCTTTTCATCATTTTGTAATTGGAAGTTCGTCAATTTTTTTGTAATTGGAAGTCCGTCAATTTTTTGTAGCCAAGGCCGGCCGTAGAGATGTTCATCCTCGTTTCTCATCCGTCGTATCGTATCCCATTCACTCACGTAACTCAGATTCAGCAATCGCTCAACTCGGTGGATTAATCGAGCCCGGCCGGCAGCGCTCTTGCGGCTCAGGTTATTAGAAACATTAACACTGCACTATGGGGTTATGGGGTTATTAAAAATAAAATGTTAACTATCAATTGTATCAGATGTTGCAAAGTAAATCTTATAAGGCATAAATTAGAGAAGGATGTGACATATAAAAAATTATTGAAGATAAAAAATTATAAGCAAAGTTCCATTCAAAGGTAGAAGATAAAGTGAAATCAGGTACAAATTGACATGTTCTATAACCTTTCCAACATAGATAATTTGTGTTTGTCTTTAGAACACTTGCCTTATGTTCAAGGGAAGGTTAGGGAGAAAAGTAGTGAAAACACTTTAACTAAGGAATAATTATTATAACATCTTTAGGTCAATTATGAAAGACTATAATTTGTACTAGGTTTTAATAATTTAATGCCTTGCCAAATTCATTTCTATTTCTTAGGCCCAAGGTAAATATGGGGATTAGTTAGCGTTTTATTTCAATGAAAGCCGAATGGAGGCAATGCCCTATTCCCATTGCTTCATTGGTGGCTATTGCATTCAATGTTTATGCTTTAAAAGCATACCTAAGTTGGTTGTTAGTTGATGTTAATTTCATTAAGGATGGCGCAAATTTGAAATTATCCATAGGCTGGGCATGTTGGGTAGTCGATCTCATTTATATGCTTTTGTGTATGTTGGATAAGAATTATCCTCATTGGTATTGGGTTGGCCCTTCCAACACGATGGTCACAATGGGTTTTAGGGGGAATCATTCAATTATGCTTACCTTACGATTGCACCACCATATTTTGAGAAGTTTGTCGAATTGCAGAAATCATTCACAGAGGATTACAATGGGTGATTGTAAGTAATGCATTGATTTTCATGTGATCCAATAGAGGTAAGAACATTTCCCAAGGATCTGTAGTGGTATAGGTTGAGCAAGAGAGAGATTGAAATAGACATCAAGTGTGCCAACTCTTGGATCACACCTACCAGCATCGAGTTAAAGTGCACATGAGGGTAAGGACTCTCCCTATTTGGGGTGGATAGTCTCAACATGTCCCAAACTCAATTAAGCTTCTGACTTCTCGATATTATTATTCTAGTCTCCATGGGGTTTAGACCCAAAGAGATCATGTGGGAGGTGGGTGTAGATTAGAGAATATGAACGACAACTTATAGATTTATTAGATGTTAGCTACAATAAGCTACTCCCCCTTATTTACAACCAATATGAAAATTAGGGGGCAAGAAGGCCTTATAAAACGAACTCATGAGTGATGGATTATTCTTTATATTAAAACTATTGAACCTGTGTAGGGCCCAAATGAGGTTTTTATGTATTCCTTGCCATCTGATTTTTTGGCTCGATCTAAACCAAATAAGACATATCTTAATCAGTATGAGAATATATCTCAATTGGCATTATATACATAATTATAAGACAAAAATATGAGCGCTTATCAATGATTTAGAGTCAAAAAATATATAGTTCGGTGAGTGATGCGATTCACACGAAACTCATTGTACAACAACCATGACCCCAAGGATTTGTATAGGTTCAAAGTCACCATAATATGATGATGACCTAGTCAGGAAATTCATCCCTACATCTTCCTCTATTTCAAGACTGAGGTGTTCTGTAGTCACTCTCATTTATATGCTTATGTGCATGCAGGATAATAATTATCCTCAGTGGGATTGGGTTGACCCTTCCATTAAGGCAATCACAATTGATTTTAGGGGGAACCATTCAATTATTCTAACCTTATGATTGCCCCACCTTCTTTTGATAGGTTGATCCATTTGCAAAAATCATTCACAACAGAATACAATGGATGATCCTAAGTAATGCATTGATCTTCATGTGATAAAATAGAGGTAAGAACATTTCCTAAGGTTATGTAGCGGCATAGATAGAGGTAGAGATAGATTGAAACTGGCATTGAGTGCTCCAACTATTGGATCATACCTACCGACATGGAGTTAAAGGAAACATGAGGGTAAGGA
The DNA here is from genome assembly GCA_034641835.2 of Pinus albicaulis. Taxonomy (NCBI): domain Eukaryota; kingdom Viridiplantae; phylum Streptophyta; class Pinopsida; order Pinales; family Pinaceae; genus Pinus; species Pinus albicaulis. The sequence continues at coordinate 1,624,493,926 of CM076570.1, forward strand.
CTCTCCCTATTTGGGGTGGATAGTCTCGATATGTCCCAAACTCAATTAAGCTTCTGAATTCTCAATATCGCTATTCCAGTTTCCATGAGGTTCAGGCCCAAAGAGATCAAGGGGCAGGTGAGTGTAGATTACAAAATATGAACGATGACCTCTATATTTATTAGATGTCAGCTACAGAAATGTATTCCCCCTCCTTTACAACCAATATGACATTTAAGGGGTATGAATTCCTTATAAAACAAACCCTTGAGTGATGGATTATTCTTTTGATTGAAACTATTGAACCTGCGTAGGGCCTAGAAGAGGATTTTCATATTCCTTACCATATGAGGTTCTAGCCCGATCTGAACCAGGTAAGTCATATCTTAATCAATATGAGAATATACCTTATCTAGCGTTACATATGTAGTTATAGGATAAAAATCTCAGCCCTTATATTCTAAAGTGAAAACATATATGGTTCAGTGAGTGTTGCAATTGGCATGAAACTTGTGGTACAACAACCATGACCCCAAGGATATGCATTGGTTCAAAGTCACCATAATATGATGATGAGAAACCATGAACCCAAGGATTTTCATTTGTTCAAAGTCACCATAATATAATGATGACCCTATCAAGCAAATCTTCCCTACATCTGCCTCTATTTTTCAACTAAGGTGATGAGGATGTAGAGCAACACTAGTTCCTCTACAATGTGATCTAGAATGCACAGAGGACCAATGATGCCACCATATTGGTAGAGTTCTATATGACCCTGTAGGGTAGGTCCCTGCAATGGTATATGAAATGCAAGCAAGGTACATCTGTGATGTAGTAGTAACGATGAAGTGGTGATAGTGTGCTAAGTATAGATCGATATTGAGAGAAATACCCAAATTGATATTAATATTGATATTCAAAGGGTGGGGTGGGATATATAGACATATATTCCAGTTGATTCGATTGATTAATTTGTGGATTACGCCACCGAATAATGACCTTTATCCTTTTTAGAATAAGAATCCCTTGCAACAATTCTATGGACAACCTTTTTATCCCACACTTAATTGGTTCTCCCCCACGTACCAGCAAAGAAGTCCAAGAAATACATTTGATCCAGTGGGTTTGTTTGTTCAATAGGGTCAGTCACAAGGGTTAGTCAAAAGGGAGTCGGTGGACGGACTACTAAAATGGGCCCAAAAAGGAGTCAAAATTATTAATCTATTTCCTAGTGTTATTAGGTCAATCCCAAAACTTTGGTCATGGAAGACCATAGTTGGTTAGCCAGGAGCACATGTATAAATTTTCTTGGGTTGGGTTGGTCAAAAGAAATAACAATATCCCAAGCTTGTATGGTTTTTATTTGTTCATCTAAATCTCCTTTAGGATTCATAGCTCAATCATTTGAGTCCTTAGATTAATAATTTGGGTTTCCAACTCATTGCCTTCTTGATTGTCTCCCATATCAAAATATTTAAATTTTTTATTTATTCTTCTTGCTCCAATCTTATATTTACGGGGAGTGATCCATTTAAATGAGGATTGTTTAATTTTTTAGTAGGGTGCGAATATAGGTCAAGTAATAAATCCTTTTTAGTAGTTAAATTCCCTCTCCTTGTAATCGAGCCTACTTGTGCCTCAATAGATTCATCGCTATCAAATCCAAAAAAAAGAGAATGGGGCCATGTATTATTGAATCTAGGGTGGGAAAGGGATTTCTTGAGTGACACAAGATAAGAACGAAGTGAAAGGCTCACCCTTATTGTGAGGGTAAAACAAAATGCAAGGAGGAGGCAATGATGCCCAAAGCATGAAATTTAGTAAGGAAAGAAATTACAACAAGTGAGACCTAGGGTGAAGAAGTAGCAAAGGACCACATTGTGGGAAAAACGTGCAAGGAACCTTTGACAACAATCCAAGCAAAGGAAAGATCCAAGGTGTTAGTGACCTATAAATATAGGATTCATAATTTTGACTTGACTGATGTTAGTCTTGTAAATATGTACAAACTTTGCTTTCTGCAAGTTATTTTCCCATATTTTGTTAATATATATATATATATATATATATATATATATATATCAAAAAGAGGGTAAAATTCCTAAAATAAAAATCAAAAGACTTAAAAAAAATAAGATACCCCAAAGAAAAAAGATGAATAAAACATGAAACTGTGCAAGTCTAAGTGCCACTACTTTTTGTAGTTGATTGTGGCAGAGTGTCAATAAATGCCATAATCTGTGATGAGTTGAACAATTTAATCTTGACTTTTCATCTTTCAATTTCAAATGTTGTAGATAGAGAATAATGAATTTTCATACAGTTTAACCATGACAATTCCATAGTTAGGTAGAGAATAAAAGAATCCAACAGTTTAATCTAGATTCTTGGATGCAATAAGTGTAGAATTAGATAGTTTACTGCTTTCAAAAGAATAATATGTTGTAATGTTGCTAGCTCAAATGCACCTGATTAAAATAGAAGGAAAAAATGTTAGAAGATATGATTGGGTAGGTAGATGAAGGTGGGAAACATCCTTGTAAATATCTTTCATCAGGCTATAATTAACTAATTTCCCCTTCCCATAGCAATTTGATATTCTAAACTATCATTCAAAGAAGCTCAAGGCATTTCCTTGAATTTTTTTGGGACCGGACCCAAGGCTCAATGACTGACCAGTTGAAAATGTTAAGTTTCTATATTAATCAAGGAAATTTTCATCATTTACCCATCCATGCACTCATCACCATTTTACTTCATAAGAGCGAGCTCTTTTCTTGCTTAAATGTTACCCATCTAATTAACTTCCCCCATTTTACAAAGTATAAAACCCTCAAAAAACATAATATACTAAGTAAAAGTGAAGGAATTATGAAAATTAAGCTTATTTTAATTTTCACTTTCCTTAGTTATATTTATGAAATTTTGAGTATTCATTGTCCCTTTTCATATTAACAGTTAACATATTTTATTAACTCCCTATCAAATATCCTAGTCCTATTAATATAGCTTCTTTTTATTTTAATACCCCAAAACCCCCTTATTATATGCTTTTGTGTCAAAGATATTAATCACATTTTGAAATAACATCCCGAAATTACCCCTTTGATACAAAACTACCTATAAAAAATATAACCCTTTCCCTTATGGTTTTTAGATCCCTCCGTAGTCTAAAACTATATAATAAAATTAAATAATACAAAAGGCGCATTTTATTTACATTTTGTGTATTTAAAATGACGCACAAAAAACACTAACATCATTGTATCCCCCCCGATTACCCTTAACCAAAGGTTAAAAAACCTAAGCCTATTTTTTCCTTAAGCCTTTTCCCCCTTCATAATATGCAAACCTTGGTTAAACCGTTATTAAACCCGCCCCATTCTATATATAAAATCATTTTATATATTTAAAACCCATTATCCATTACATTTTCACAGCATCGGGTTCAACCTCATCTGTCCGATCATCCCTATCAAAATCAGTGGATGATATTGAACCCGGGTTCCACTTTCCCTTTTCTTCATGCCCTACTTTTCCCTGATATCGCATTTATCTCACACCGTAGATCTTTACCTTTTAAGATTGACGGATCACAGTAAAAGCCCGACCCCACCTTACTGTTTCCCTGCATCTTTCCGAAAAATCTCAACCATTCACATTTTTCAATCAAATCTGACGGCGCATATCCAATATCACATGACAAAAGTGATCGAGCGCAGTGCGTAAAAAATAATGTGATAAAAGCTGTTTTGTGAAACCATTGCCTGCTATGTGTCTTATTTCTACTGGATCACATTCCAAAAGTGAAAAACCATTTACCGCCCAGGAGCAATGTGATAACCACTAATGGTTTTGCCTTTAATTTGAAAACCACTCCCGCTATGTCAACTTGACCTGCAATTAATTGTAATGTTCCAAATTTTTATGGAACATTAATTTTTGATAAGAGATGAATAAAATGGGTAGGGGACCCATTCTTTGCCTGATTAGAGAATAAAAATCCTCTAAGTATGAAAGAGGATCATATTAGAGCTGGATTTCACACCTCCATGTGTGAAAAGAGGTTTTTGCAAACATGGTTGGCCAAGGTTGACCAAGTCAAACTGCGTTGGCATGAGTTGGAAAGCATTATGTGGGACAATGTAGGAGCGAATTTTCTAGATAAGAGGAAACCCTAATTTGAAATAGGGTTCATGGAGGGAAGGCTCATTGTATAAAAGAGGAGCAAGGCAGCCATTGTGGACATCTTTGATCATTTTTACATCCAAGTCTTGGAGACTTGTTGCTGCCTCTTGCTGTTCAGCAGAGCTGTAGTGCCTTCGGGCATGAGGGAGTCCTGTTGAGGATTTTCTATCCTTCTTGAGTAGCTCATGAAGGATTGCACTCCATTCCCCATATTTAGGCATTCAGGCCATAGCTTTAGTCATCTACATTAGCACAATTTTTGCAGCAGAGATTGTGTAGTGTTGTTGGGTGTTGCCGGGGAGGTTTCCATACACCATCCGGAGCTTTTTTTTCAGTGGAGAGAGGTTCTATTCATTGGAGGATCATAAAAGGTGGTTCTTGAGCATATCCCACCATCTTAGGCATCATTCCAACCACATTCCATCATTAGCAGCACAGTCCCTTCAATAGACAGCGTTATTCAGAGAGGAGATTTGTTGTGAGGGATTGTCAATCACTTGGAGGAGAAGTCTTGGGTGAAAGGATCAGCCTTTCACTTCATATTTCTATTGGAGGAGGGTTCTTCATTTTTTGCAGCCATTTCAGCCTTCTCCATGTATTTCTAGTTCTTGCGCTGCTACTGCCCAGCAACTCTGGAATTTCTGCAAAATGCCATTTTTGTATAGATTTCAGCCAATCCTTTTAGTGGATTGATGTTATGTATTTTCAAGGGTTGAGAGCTTGCTCCCCCACTTTATTTGAGCCTATTATTTCTATATCTTTGTATTTCCATATTTTATGCAGCAATTCCTCCTATAACTGAGCAGTCATGGCCCAGGGCTTGATATATTCAGCAGTGTTCTTCATATTTATATGTACAGATTTCTTGAGGCTTGTTGTGCCTTTATTGAGTGACCATTTCCTCAAGATGATGTATATTTTATGCTGCTATGTCTTAATATGATGGCCATTTTATTCTCCGGCATTTCATGTGTATATGATTCACTGCTATTTTCCATTTGATGTATTTGTTATTGCTGTAGCTGCAATGTTGGGGTTATCTTAAAAGATTCCCAATCTTGTTGTATTTCCCTATTGTCCTTTGACAACCACTCTATAGACAGAGTCTGCTAGTGGGCCAGGTAGCCTCTGGAGCTCATCCTTTGTTCAAAGGTGACAAATCCAGTAAATGCCCCTACAGTCTATCTCTGGAATATATTTTCCTTGGCATTTGACAATGTTTCTAAAAAAGGAACATTACATTAATACCTCACATATCAATAAAATCTAAGGTTTTAACCATATTTTTTCATTGTTTTTCATACCTTTACATCTTTTCCCTTTGAGAAACCACTCACAGACACCATTGCAGAATTTTTTTTGACCAGTTTGTCGTTCTAAAACCATTTCCACTCTGAAATTCACTTCTGAACACTCTCAGCGCCTTCTACCAAGCAAATGTGACTAGTTTGAACACTGGTATAAACTTGGAAACCCTCTTCAACTAAAACTATACCTCTTCAAGGTATTTTTTAGTAATCCTGTTAGACTCCTATACCAATAGGTGTCATATATCATGATTGACCTGATGAGCTATGTAATATTTTCATACCTTTCCTTGTTGCAAAGGTTTTCCATATTGTCAAAAAAACAAAAAAAAATTAAAAATGTAAAGAGGATATACCCTAAAAGAAAAATCAAAGGGTGAAAAAAATAAAAAATGGCCAAAAAGTAAAAGAAATTGAACCCCACCAAAATGAAGGCCAATGAAAGTGTGCAAGTCTAAATGCCACTACTTTTTTCTCTTATGTAAATAAAAAAATTGTGTGCAACTTGTATCTTATGCCACAATTTATGAGCAATCAAACAGTTTAAGCTTGGCTAGTTCATCTTCCAATTTTATGTTTTAGAGATAGAGAATAAAATCTGACCAAACTGTTTAATCTTAGCAGATAAGTAGGTAGGAAGAGTAAATAAAAGGAGCTCAACAGTTTAATCTGAGCCCTTGGATGTAATAAGGTTAGATTTAGATAGATTTCTACATGTAAAAGAAAAAAAGTGTGATAAGGGTTTGCCAGTCTAAGTGCACCCTAATAAAGAAGAAAAAATGGTAGGGTAAAGTAGGTAGGGTAGGAAGATGTTGCTGCAGAATTACATGTGATGGATAACGACTCTAGATGTGTTAATTTTTACTTTCATCACAAGTGCAAAGGCAGACACTACACTGGAAGAATTTTAAGCAAAGCAAGGTTAAATTATTAACTTCCCTTCTCATTTTTCCCTAAAAATTTCACTAATTTCCCCTAAGTACTAAGGCATTTGAAAATTAGAGGGGCTCAAGGCATTTCCTTGACTTTTGGAGGGACTAGACCCTCAGCCCAATAATTGAAAAAGCCTAAGTACTTAAAACCATTCATAAAGTCATTGATTCACTTCCAAAAGATATTTTCCTAAGTAAAATCTTATTTTACCTAGGAAAATTGTGCAATATTTCATAAAAATCCTTCTCATTCAAGCATAAGTTAAATACATACTTTTAATGTTTTTACACTTAGCGCCTCCATTCATTTTTTCATATTAATTTCTAACTTTAGTATTTTAAATCCCTATACAAATTCACCTATTCCTGTATTATTTTAATAAAATTCCCAATTATTATTATCCTGCCCCTTTGGTTGAAAAATAACCATATAACTATTTAATTATGATTAATTGGTTGAATTTTAAACTAATTAAAAACCCGACACCTCGCCGTATAAAAAATGGATTAATTAACCCTCATGGTTAATTAATAACCTACTTAACCAATGATACTGCCCCCGATGCGATTAATTCATACTTAATTACATTGAGCCCGCCCTGTTAATTCTTTGCTATCTCACCTCTTCGACGACCGTTCGATCAACCAATCCACGATCTACGGCTGTCATCCATATCGCTGCACCTCCACGTCTGAACGATAACGCGTGATGGCCAAGTAGTTTTCTGAATAGTGCCACACCACGTGTCGTGAGTTATATGGAATCGCTCGCCCTCTACTGAAAACTGCCTGTCCCCAAAATCGGTGTGATGTATACTACTTACCGCTTACCTCCCATGACAAAACAACCGTACTTGCTGACATCATCCACTTAAAAAATAAAAAACCAGCCAACCTTTTACTTTGCAAATAAAATGAATAAACCCACGTCATTTTCACTTTCCTGTGCAGTGACCAATGTCCCATGCAAAAAACTCCAAAACCAACTGTCGAAGACTGTCAACCGCCATCTTGCTGAGGAAAATTGCAGTCGAACAATCCAGAATTCATCTGCCATTATCAACACCTGTTTTCGTCACTATTTATTTCCCAGAAAACAAGTATTTACCCAAATTCCCGTTGAACTCTGCAAATCTGGGTTTTTGTTTTAATGCCATAGGAAAAGACTAAACAAAGTTCAATTTGGTCTTTATTCTACTCCTAAAAATTCCCAGACCTGTAATTTTCCTGTTTTCCATCAAAATCTGAATTCCTTTCTGAATCCACAAGAACCAGAAATGGAAATTCCCGTGGCTTTGAATATCGCACCTTTGAATGCCCCCCATAAGGATTTAGACTATCTGCCTCTAGCAGATAGGGATTTTCAAATTAAAGACCTCATCCTTAGTGAAAATCCTCTTAGAATTTTTTTCCAGTGCAAAGATAGTTATTTGAACGGTTCTGACATTTTGGGACTGTGGGATTCCAATCTTCCGATGTATCTTTTACCCTCAGTTCATATTTTTCCCAAAATAATTCATTACTGCCATGCCAATTATGATCCCAATCAACGAGCAGTCATGTCCCGGAGTCAAATCGTCCTTTTCCCAATAACTGCTTAGTCTATTAATGAAATGTTACAGTTTAATCCTGGTCAAGCCCTCACTCCACTTTCCATAGGAGATTTACTTGAAAAATCGACCAATTTATCCCAAGAAGAGTTGAATCAGCTCTGTCAGACTTTTATGCTTCAAGAACATCAGCCCAAAGGCCCTCCTCCTTATGGATATACTTTTTTCACTGATGTGGGCAGACTCATTTTGAATATGATATCTTCTGTAATGGGTTTCAACACTAGTGAGTATGTTGATAAGTTGACCCTAGTGTTGTTATCGTTTTTTACTCTTGGACAGCCCCTTGCTGTCAAATATGATTTTGCTTCCTACATTGCTGATAAAATTCATGATCAGTTCATGAGATTGGAAGATGAAAGAGTGTTCAAATATTCCACTGTTATATACCATCTCATGCTTTATTATCATTCAGAGAGTTTCCATTTCCATGTCATGAAACTTTATGCCAAAGGAAATCCAAGGTCTGTAATTTTTTGGCCTGCAATCTTCCATAATTCCTCTGATTCTCCTTATTCCTACAATGATTTCATTGACCTATTTGTGCACCCTGCAACTACCTTATTAACAGGAGTTTCCCCTCCTAGGGTCAATAATGATATGAAGAAAATTCTCCAAATTTCCAAGCAATACAGAATAGGTGATTGGTACCTATACTAGAATCATACAGAAATCAGAATATATGGGTGTGAACTATGTCCTTTCAAGTTACCAAAGTATGTCCCAAAGAGGATTTTTGCCTTAGATTATTTCAGACAAATGATAAATTCGAACATAGTCCATTTTTGCAATGCAAAGAAAAAAACTCAGCTCAGGATTAAGAATCAATTAGGTCCTTTTGTATGTAATTCTAGAGATGCAAGAAAAGAAGCTAAAATAATCCTAGAATATTATCTCAAATTTCAAAAAAGTTTCCATTGGGTACCTTATGACCCAAATAGTTTTATTTGTGATAGGAGGATGAAAAACAAATTGTCACCATACCTTCATCATAGAATTCATGAAATTGAACAATTTGCAAATATGGATGAATGGATGGAAGGGACCTTAATAGAACAAGATAGTGAGCAGGTCAATGTTGAAAATATTATGAAAGATCTTGAGAAAATACTTGACCTAGATTCTTTTGGGCAGGTGCAAAGACCAGGAATTGGTTTTCCTTTTGCTGGAACCTCTCAGCAAAATTTGCAGGAAATTAGTGCACTGGCCACAGTAGAATCTAAAGGAAAGGAAAAGGAGACTGATATACAAGTTACAGAGAAATTCACAATGGCAGAGCAGCCTGAAACTTCCAAGGAACAGGCCCAAATATAGATTTCCCCCACTCAGAGTAATGTAGCAGAAATTTCAATTCTGCAAACTCCTCTCAATCAAGAAAAAGGTAAAAAGAGAGATGTAGAAATAGCTACCCCTATCAGTGGATCTTCAGAACAACCTGGTGTCAAAAGGAAAAGATTGAATCCTTTTTCAGAAGTAGAATTTGTTCAAGAAACCCCTGATATTCAGAGGGGAGAAGAGTTAGATAGTTAGCAAACATGCACAATCAGTGGGACATCCACTAGTTCACAGAGAAAAGAGCTACAAAGACAACAAAGAGAAAAGAGCTACAAGGACAGCAAAGTGCAGAAGTATCTTATTTCAAACCACCAGTGAAGGATGCCTGGGATATTAAAAGGACATTTATAAATATAAAGGCTAGAAATGATCCATTACGAATTCAATTCTATAATCAATATTTGAAGATGGCTCCCAAAAATCAACAAAGATTGATGTCAGCCTATGACATCCAACAGGGTAAAATGCTGATGAGTCATTTCAAACCCAAAGTGCAGCAGCCTCAAACAGCTATAGATTATTTCAGAACCAATTTGAAGTCATAACAAAGGATATTAATCCTTTGGATCAAATTGAGTTGCACAAACAAATAGGTGAAATGATCTATTATACTTTGACTGATAAATCAATGATGGCCCAAAGCTTACAGGATTCCTTGGAGAATACTACTGCTCAATTGCATCTTGAAAAAGCCTCTTCCTAGGCCAAGGACAACAAAATAAAGACTTTGGAAGAAATAATTATTGGATTGGGTCATAATCACAAAGATTTCAAGGGCATAGAAGCCTTGATTAAGAAGAAAGATGATGATATTGCAGCCTTAAGAAAACAACTGAAGCTACCATCTTCAAGGCATCCACAAACTACAGAAATCATAAAGAAAAATTATGAAGAAGAATTGATGGATTTGCTCTTAAAACTTAATGAGCAACTGAATGAGACTGAGAAAGAACTTGAAAAGGCATTAAAGGACAATCAGTCAAACATTCCAGCATCTACAACAACAGAAGTGATTACAGGTACAACAACAATAGATCATTCAGCAGGACTATCATAGAGCAACACTTCCAATTTAAGCACTGAAGAATTAATAAAATCAATGGAGGAATTAAAACTCCAAGTGACAGAAATCCAGAGAAGAAAGGTACAATTTACCACTTTAGAACAAAAATATGATCTCTCAAAGATGAGTGTTGCAAAAAAAACAAGAGAAGTCAACAGATTAGAAAAATTGGTTAAAGCATTGGAGAAGGATCTCACATTGGAGAAGCCTTTGAAAGAAATCAAAGAAATTCTTTGGACCAACATCATTCAGTCAATAAATGATGTCTGGCCATCAATTCAAATAATGTATGAGCAGAATGAGTTAGTTAAATTGGCTCTAGAGAAAGTTCAAAAGGCAAGAGAAGAATTAGGATATATGCCTGAAGAAGCCAATGAGCTCATACAATTTTTAAACACCAAGAACAGATATCAACTTGAAGAACTAGGTATCCAATACAGGACAAGAACAATTTTTGAAATAAAAAGAGTTTTTACTAAAATAACTCTGATGCAGAACCTAGAAAGAAGATGCTCTGATATGCAGGAAGAAATCTATGCTTTTACGAAGAGATTGAATCTTTTGCAGAGTAAAGGATTACCAAATCCTTTAGTTTCAGATGATAAACTAATAAGCCTTGAAAGCTATGTTGATAAATTGAACAAGTATGCTGACAACCAGGCCAGTTCATCAACTAGTTCATCAGTAACAACAGCATTGCCTACAAGCAAAGCTCTTCATGATAGTCTGGAAAATTTGTTTTATCTCGAACATGAGGTAAAGCACTTATTCCCAATTAAGCCTACTTTCTTCAGATATACTAAGACTGATGAAACTCTGAGGAAGCTTCAAAGAACCAGAATACCAGAAACTCAATGGTGGGAAGAGATGTTAGAACTTTTGTAAAAATTATCCTTACACGAAATTTTCATTATTTACTACAGTAAGTCATGATAAAAAGGATAAATAGAGATCAAATAGAGGTCAAAGTATATCAGTACAGGTGAAGAATATCAGTAAAACAAAACAGCCAGCACAGAGTTACTAAAGAGGATAGCAACAAGCCAAATCATAGGGCCTGCCTCCAGCACATTCATTAAAAAAGGGAACAACACAACATCAGTTATTTTTTCTATTATCTTCGAGACCATCTGTCTCTATTTTCGTATAATATATCCATGAGTCATCCTAGATTATATCTTATTCTGTTAGAATATATTTTTTATAATTTTTTGTATAAATACTCCCTCAATTGGAGTATTGAGGGGTGAATTCATAGACATTGCTGTAACATTGATTATTTTGGAATAAAGTGCTGGTGGACAAATTTTCGTATGGCTAGCTAGATAAAGAATTGATGCAAAGGACTTTTCACATGATTCTTGACTCAGACATCGGATCAATAAGTCTTCTTTCTTTTATGTTTTAAAGTTTTATACTTGTTTATTATACCATTTGTGTTTCATATCTAAATGATAAACGAAAAGGAATAATTCAGAAAGTGCTTAAGTGCAATCTATTTTCAATCGTTATTATTCTTAATGTTTTCTTCTGAACTAGTTTAAACAGTGAATTCTTAATTGCTCCTATTTCTAGTTTATTCATTTTGATTATTTGATAAAGAATTATTAATTTCTCTTTGTTAATAATAATTCAATTTCTCTCTTTCGAATATGTTGAAGGATCCTTAATTTCCCTTCACCCATTTCGAGTCGATTTCATTCATTTTAGAAATTTAATTGTTCCCTATCTGATTACCTTTCCCTGTGAAACCATCTTTTGCTAAGAAAATTAATCCATTTAAGCCATCTTCTTTGACTCCATTATCCCAATGGCCTAAACTATTCATTCTTACTCTGCTATAGAATTTCATCACCCAAACACAATAAAAATCCTTGTACTCTCATAACTAGCCTAATATCTTCCAAAACAAAGCTAAAACTTAAAGAGAGAGCCCTCTCTGGGTACAGATTGGCCAGATTCTGTACCTAAAAGTTGGTTTGTGGTTACCTCGGACTCCTTTCCTTTTCCCTACAACTTCAAGGAAAATCTGAGTGATAACAAATCCAACCTACAAATTCGTAATTTCAAAGAACAAAATTAAAATACTTTGAAAATATAAAGCATCTGAAAGTATTCAAACCCTGAAGAAACAGGGGGAACCCTGTCAAAATTTCCTCAGAATTTGCCACTTCTTCCTAATTCAGTTGTAAAGAGTTTTTAACCATCCAAAATTTATTTCTACAGTTAAAATACATTTGAATTACTGAAAAATCCATTTAGAATCTCTTTCTAGTCTTCTGCTCATTGTAAGTCTGCATTTTCATCTTGAAACCCTCGTCCAGATTCTGAATTCTTCCTAAAGCAGCTCAATTTGCCTTCTATTTCCCAAAATAAACTAAGAAAACAGTCTAAACTTTCTCAGTTTTATTCAAAATGACAAAAAAGTAGGTCACTCCAAGGACTGGAGGTCCCAAACCTCAGAAGCCTGCCTCCAGCAAGCTTCTAAACCCTAAACCTTCAATCATCAATAAAACTACTCCTTCCCTAACTGTTGATTCCACTGAAGTAGTTATACCTTTGCAGCCACCTATCTCCTCTCAAGAGAACAGTCCCTTGATTGATTTAGACCATAGAATTGCTTATGCTACCTTAGAGTTCGATCTACTTGAAGTACAGAGCTTGTGCCATGAGAAATTTGAGAAGAAAGTGGAAAATGATATACCTATATGGGACTCCAATTTTCCTAAATACGTGGTTCCCATCACACATACAGCTCGAGATTTCATTAGGTTGTGTCAGTTACATTATATCCCTGACCAAAGATGCATGGTGAACAAAGATAATGAGGTCTTGTTTTACATAACTGCTGAAGCCATCAATGATATGCTCCAGCTAAGCCATGATTCACGAGCAGTATCATTGTCTATTAAAGATTTAACTCAGATGTATTTAGACTTGGATTTCCCTAGGAAGTTTATGATCCTTCAAAACTTCATGCCCAATCATTGTTGGGTATGTGTTATATTCTTTCCATGACTAAGCACGCGCGGGGGCAGGGGCGGGGGGGGGGGTGGTGGTAAGAGGGGGGGCGATAGCCCTCCCTTTGTGTTGGGCACAATGGGTGGGTCACAGGGGGGGTGGTAGCCCCCATTTCAGGGTCCGGGGAAGTGCCCCAGCGAAAGTATTTGGTCCTTAATTTCCGGTGGGTAGTCCGCGCCCATGGTTTTGTGCATGGTTTTGCACATGGTTTTGGGGTACAATGGTTTTCGGCCCTTGGTATTTTTGTAGATCCTAATAAGGAACTACTATGTTCCAAATATAAGTGTTGTTGATTGGGCTTATGTATGTTTGGCATGTATATATATGTGTTGTAACACTAAAGGAATATAATGAAAAATCAAGCTGGTCGTCCTGATTTGGGATCCAGGGGAAAATCTTTGTGTTTATCTGTTTTATGTTTTATGCTCTCGCTATTGTTTATTTTCTGTTATAAGATTTGTGTGTAGATAATTTATGTTCAGGGTTAAAACCTACAATCATGTTAACCTTCCTAAGGTAAATCCACCTTATGATACTTTTGATTTCCCTGAGGGCTCAAGACAACTCATTTCAATGCTTTCCTTCATATTAGGCTATGCTAATGATGAATTTACGGATGCCTCTATTCTAGGTTTCCTCTCCACCTTGTCCCCAGGACAAAATCCATAAATAGTTTTCAACTTTGCCAAATTCATTGCTGATAATATGCATTATCAGTTGATTAAATTAATTGATGAAGGAGTGTTCAGATATTCATCCTATCCATTACATCTCTTCATATTTTTTCAAGCAGACAATTTCCCAATTGCATTACAAAAAATGGATGTGGAAGGTAAACCTTTTTCAGTGATATTCTGGACTTCTCTACTCAGGAAAAATAGTAGTGAATACAGATACCAAGACTTCAATGATTTTCTTATTAAACTTGCCATGAGTTTGTTGAAAAAAGCAGAGCCCCCAAGAATTAATGAAGAAATCAAAATAATTTTACAGCTGCCTGAAAATTGTAAAGTTGTAGACTGGTATTTGTATGAAAATCACATAGAAATCAGAGTGTATGGTGCACTCTTGGCTCCTTACAAATTACCAAAGTTTCTAACTACCAGGATTTTTGCTTTGGAGTACTTAAGATAGATATTGAATGTAGATGCAATGAACTTCATAAACTCCAAAAATAAAGCACAATTCAAGCTAAAAAGTCAAATGGGCCCATTCATAGTCAATAGTCAAGATGCTTTGAGAGACATAGTCAACAAATTATCACAATTTAAATTCCAAGAAAGCTTTTACTGGAATTATGACCCTCAAGGTGTTATAAGTAACCTCAGGGTCAAGTGTAAGTTAACCCCATTCCTCCATGATTCAAAGCCTCAAATTGAAAAATATGCTAATCAAATTGAATGGGTTGCAAACACTTTGATTGATGATATTCAGGAGATGCAGATAGATAGCCTGCAGGAAAAACAAATAGATAGCACACAGGTGATTACAGTTGGCTACCAAGCAGAAATGTCTAATAAAAGACCCAGAAAGGAAGAAGTTTATCTACCAGAAAGATAATAGAAAGTAAATTTAACACAATCTACAGTAAGAAGGCTAGAATGATTGTTGAAAAGGACATAGAGATAGGTGACAATGAAGATCAATCAAACAACAATGATCAACAAACAGATGATGAGGCCACAATAATTTTCATTGAAACACTTAAAGATTCAGAATGAGCAGGTACTATCACAGAGAAAAGGAAAAGAAATGATTGAAACACAGATAAATACAGAAGCTCCCTCCTCTTCCAGAGTAGTAGAAGAAACTAATTCCGATATTCAGAAAAAGTTCAAGAAGATCAGAGAAAAGAATGAGGTTTATTCTAAACTCCTTAAAGAAAAACCAGGAGACAAAGACATACTTGTGAGAGCTTTTGATTATTGTACAAATAAGATGATTATGTCTTTTCTCCAGCCAATGGTTACAGACCCAAGGTCAGCTACAGATTACAAGAAAACAAAGTTTGAAGTAAATGCAAGTACCATACATGAACTTGACCAGATAGAGTTTCATAGAAGTGCTTCACAAATGTTGTATTCAAAGGTAGTCAACAAAACTATGAATGCTACCATGCTCCAAAAGACAATATCTAATTTACAAACCCAAATGAAATTAGATAAAGCATCTCTACATGCTAAGGATTTGAGGATCAAATCCTTAGAAGACTTGGTGATAGAAATTGGAGTGGATCCCTCCAAGATTGAAGTTGCTAAAACTCTCATAAGGAAAAAGAATGAAGATATTATTGCCTTGAGAAAGAAAATCAAACTTCCACAGAGTGAGCACCCACAGGCTAAATAAATTCTTCAGAAGAAAATTGAAAAAGATGAATTAATGCAACTAGTTTTGAAGATGACAACTCAGATCAAAGAAGTGGAAAATGAAATAGAAATTCTAATGAAGGAAAATGAAATATTAAAAAAGCTCATGAAGTCTCCATTCCTACAGTCATTCCGACTGTCAGTATTGTTGTTCCTTCCACATTGACAGAACATTTAGCACCAAAAGGAGTATTGGCAACTGCAGTGTCAATTACATCTAAAGATATTTCTGCCACTTCATCATCTACCTCACAAGCAAATCAAACAGATGAAACAACTGACATAGTAAAGGCTATGGAAGACATGTCCCTAAAGAATAAAGAAATAATCAACTTGAAAAACACCATCCGAAATCTTGAAACATCAAATAGAGATGCATTGATTACATCCAAGGGACTGTTGAGAATGCAGCAAGATGATGGAGCTTAGTGAAATGAAGCCGCCTTCACTAAGTGGGCCCGCAGGCAAATTCTGGCGCAAAATCTATTTTTAGACTATGTCTATTTTTAGACATATGGAGCATGGTTCGGGGATTCCAGTTTGAGATTCTTGAAGTATGTTTCATGTTGGTAAAAATATATGAGACTCTATTTTTGAGGTCAAAGAGGTCGAAGTCTATTTTTAGACTGCCTCTCCTTAAAATAGGGAAGTCAAATATTATTTACCCTTAATAATATTTAGACTATAAACAACAGTTTACTCTCTTGGATCACTTCAGTTCGAGCTACAGAAGTGGCTCATGCATCTGACAGAGGAATCATGTGGTTCCCAAGGGTTTGATGGCATCATGCATGGTTGACTTCAGTTAGGACTTCAGTGGCAGAAGTTTGGTGGAGTTAATGAGACAGCTAGTGGAGTTGTGTTCTGTTTATTTTAGTTGAACTGGTTGAGATTAGCTAATCAATTAGTTATGAGTGGAGTGAATTAAATATTATTTAATTCATTAATTAGTAACTCATTATTCAACTCAAGAACACATCAGTTCACTACAATGCATGATCAGTTCAGTGGAGACCAGTGAAAGAGGTAGATGAAAGGGTGGAGTTAGCTATCAGTTGTGACTATACCGTTGCTATTTGCAACACACAGATAGGTGGAGTAAGCCCATGAGGATTGTGCAGTTCAGGCTGGTGGTTTATCTATATAAAGAGGCCATCCCATAGCATTGAAACATGCAATAGAGGCAAGGCAATTGGCGGTGAGTTTTGAACCAGTAACCTGTTCAAAACTGAGCTAGTTTGTGTGTAACTTCATGAGAAAGCACTGAGTACTTGTGAGGAGTATTGTACTGAGTTTGTTACATGATTTCTCCATTATAATATACACAATAGCTGCGGGGTTTTCAGCTATAATCTTTCCCCATACATACTATGTTAATGTGTATGATGATTTGATGTGTTATCGCTTGATTTTATTTTCCGCATGTTTGATGATCTGAGTGGAAGAGATTATGTGTTGCATATAAATTCGAATTGTATGTGACCAGGATAGTCTCGGTGAATAATTAATCATTATTCAGAAAATTTCTACATGGTATCGGAGCTATTGAATCTTAGATTGATCATCACAGTGATTACAAACTTATTTCGGTAGACAGAGTCTGCATGCGGGCCAGGTAGCCTCCGGATTCATCTTTCTTCGGAAAGTGAAAGGTCTGGTAAATGCCCCTTGCAGTCAATCTCTGTGCTAGAAATAATTTGTTCTCACAGGTCTAGAGCGGTTGAGCTTTGAGGTGGAATTCGAAATTTTGTAGCAGTTTTGTTTTCTTGGTGCCGGTGTCGAAAATGTCTTTCAACGGTTTGTGACTCGAATATGCTCTTGAAGGCAGTTCAAATTATGTTGCATGGAAGGATCGCATGGAGGCAGTATTAGAAGATAATGGTCTTAAGGAGTTCATAGATACGGATTTCCAAAAGCCCATTGATCCTACTGAAGTCGATGCATGGCAAAAGAAGATGGTGAAATGTCAAAGGATCCTTTTGGAGGGTGTCAAGGATCATATTGTATCCAGCCTGCATGGAAAGGCTTCTCCATTTTTAATGTGGAAAGCTTTGACAGATCTATTCCAAAGTAAGAGTGACCAAAGGAAGTTGGCGCTCAAAGATAAGCTCAGGAACATCAAGATGGAGAAAGGCGACAGTGTCGCCAAATACCTCACGAGGTTCACTCAGTGTAGAGATGAGCTGGGAAGTGTGGGGGTGACTGTCAAAGACGAGAACATGGTCGACTTGGCTCTCCTTGGTCTTCCGAAGGCTTGGCACTCATATCAAGATAGTGTCAATGGTTGGGAGAAGCTGCCGGGATGGGAGCACCTTTGGGCGGATCTCATGCAGGAGGAGATAAGGAGGACTACTCGAGATGGATCTTCATCAAAGGGAGCTGATGAAGAAAACTATGCTTTGGTGGCCAAAGCAAAGAAGGGGAAGGGTAAGAAAACCTCTCATTCTGGTGCAAAGGGAAAGAAGCAGGATATGGCGAAAGTGAAGTGTTTTCACTGCCATGATCACGGACATTATGCTACCAATTGTCCAAAGAAGAAGAAGAAAAAGCAAGCGGGAAGATCTGCAGATGGAGAAGCTTTGGCTTCACAGTTCGAGCTTGACTTTTCACTGATCGCATGCTTGGTTTCAAGTGTGATGGGATCGGTGTGGTTCTTGGACAGCGGTGCGTCATTTCATATGACGGGAGATCGGGATTTGTTCTCAGATCCGGAGGACAAAGATTTGGGTGTGCACATCGAGATGGGCGATGATGGTAGATACAGTGCGACTGGTATCGGTACCATATCCTTTTAGAGGGAGTCTGGTAAACCCTTTGTATTGAAGGATGTCATGCATGTACCTGGATTGAAGAAGAACCTGATTTCAGTAGCGATGTTGGAGGATAAGGGGTATGATGTGGTCTTCAGTGAAGGAAAAGCCTTCCTGCATAGTAAGACTACTGGAGAGACCCGGAAGATAGGGGTTCGAACTCAGAACCTTTATCAGTTGCAGGTAGATGACTGCGCAGCTATGGCATGCAAGGCGGGAGAAGTGGTGAGCCGGGATGATGAGGGCAAACTGTGGCACAGGAGATTGGGCCACCTTCACCAAGGAGCTTTGAAGATTCTGCAGCAGATTTCTACTGGACTTCCTAAAGGCACTCTTGCGCAGTCAGATCAGTGCAAGGGGTGTACTTTAGGGAAGTATGTGAAAGCCACCTTTCACAAGAAGGATAGTCGCGCCACGACGATCCTTGAGAGAGTTCACACATACGTGTGTGGTCCTTTCTCAGTTGCTTCGACAGCAAAGCACAGGTATTATGTGATCTTTGTTGATGATTTCTCTCGAAAGTGCTGGATCTTCTTCATGCAGAAGAAGAGCGATACATTCGCGAAGTTCTGTGAGTTTAAAGCATTGATCGAGAAGGAGTCGAGGAAGAAGGTGATTGCTCTAAGGAGTGATAACGGTGGTGAATTCATCTCGGCTGAATTCAAGGAGTTCTGCAGCGCAGAAGGGATTCGGAGAGAGCTCATCTCACCCCATAACCCACAGCAGAACGGGGTGGCTGAGCGGAAGAACAGAACGATCGTGGGTGCTGCACGGGCGATGTTGCATGATCAGGGCCTACCCCTTCACTTGTGGGCCGAGGCATGCAATACAGCAGTGTATGTGCAGAACCGTTGTCCTCACAAGGTTCTTGGCATGAGTACACCAGAGGAGGCTTATTCTGGCAAGAGGCCTAATATTTCCCATTTGCGGATTTTTGGTTCTCCTGTCTACATGCATGTGATGAAGGATGCGAGAAGGAAGCTGGATCCAACTGCTGAGGTTGGAATATTTGTGGGGTACACTGATACACCCCACAACTATCGTGTGTATTTTCCAGATAGTCGGAAGACTGTTGTGCGATGGGATATCAAATTTCATGAGGAGAAAGCCATGAAGTTGTCGCTTGAGAGGGAGCTACACTTGCATGCAGATGAGGAGCTACTAGTTCCTAAGGATGAGCCTCAGGATGTGGATCAACCACAAGAGGAGGTTCATGGAGTGGAATAGAATATCCCAAGGGGCCGCCAACTATGATCCTTGGGCGCAGCGCACGGCGACAAAGCCGAGCGACCGTTCCTGATGCAGAAGGTCAGAGGACCAACCACACACGTTGCACAAGCAATCACCGGACGCAGACACTGGATACATGGCTCTTGTGAGTCAATGTGTTGTGACGGAGCCATCCTCTTTTGAGGAAGCTATGGAGGAACCCGCATGGGTTGATGCCATGATCGAAGAATATGATTCGATCGTCAGGAACAGTGCATGGGAGATTGTCCCAAGACCGATGGGGAAATCAGTGGTGGGTTCGCGATGGATCTACAAAGTGAAGCAGGCGGCTGACGGGAGTGTGGAGAAGTACAAGGCGAGATTTGTCGCCCGTGGCTTTTCACAGATCGAGGGGATTGACTATGAGGAGACCTTTGCACCTATCGCAAGGTACTCTTCCATACGGACGATCCTTGCTCTCTCAGCGCAGATGGGGTGGCACATTCATCAGATGGATGTGAAGACTGCGTTCCTCAATGGAGTTATTGAGGAGGAAGTGTACATAGAGTAGCCTGAAGGTTTTGAGATCTTCAGCAGTGAGTCGCATGTGTGCCGACTCAAGAGAGCACTGTACGGGCTGAAGCAAGCACCTCGTGCTTGGTACACTCGGATAGACAGCTACTTCACCGGGCTTGGATTCTCCAAGAGTGAGGCGGATCCAAACCTGTACCAGATTGTGGTGGAGGGGAAGCCGTTGATCATCGTACTGTATGTAGATGATCTGATTTTGACTGGCGATGAGCAGTTGATACTTTCATGCAAGGAGGATCTTGCACGAGAGTTTGAGATGAAGGACTTGGGCATCCTTCATTATTTCTCGGGATTGGAGATTTGGCAGCGCAGCGGAGGACTGTTTGTTTCTCAGGGAAAGTATGCTCGGGAGATTCTGGAGAGGTTCAACATGCAAGGCTGCAAGCCTGTTGACACTCCTCTTCCTGGTGGTTGGAGGAAGGAGGATGCTACTTCAACGGAGGTAGTGGATGCCACTATCTATCGACAGTTGGTGGGGTCGCTTATGTATCTGGTCAATACATGACCCGATATATGCTATGCAGTTAACCAGCTTTCGCAAGCTATGGTTAAGCCTACCAAGCTCTTTTGGAAGGCGGGCAAGCATGTATTGCGCTATATCAGAGGCACATCGGGATAAGGTCTATGGTACAGACAGGAGGATGGAGTGAAGCTTTCTGGTTTCACTGATGCAGATTGGGCAGGGAGCCCAACAGACCGGAAGAGCACTTCTGGAGGAGTTTTCAGCATTGGGTCGACAGCAGTTTCCTGGTACAGCAAGAAGCAGAGATCCGTGGCACTCAGTTCAGCAGAGGCCGAGTACATGGCAGCTAGCTTGGCTACATGCGAGGCTATTTGGATGAGGAAGATCCTCGCAGGTTTGTTCAGGTTGCATTTGGAGCCTACAGTGATCTACTGTGATAACCAGAGTTGCATTAAACTCTCGGCTAATCCAGTATTTCATGATAGGTCCAAACACATCGACATCGGGTATCATCATATCAGAGATTGTGTTCAGCGGAGAATCATGATGCTTTCATATGTTCCCATGGAGGATCAGGATGCCGACATCCTGACGAAGGCGCTCACCAGGAGCAAGTTCAAATTCCACAGAGGCAAGATAGGGGTTGCAGATAATCCATATATTGCTGAGAGGGAGTGTTGAAAATGCAGCAAGATGATGGAGCTTGGTGAAATGAAGTCGCCTTCACTAAGTGGGCCCGCAGGCAAATTCTGGCGCAAAATCTATTTTTAGACTATGTCTATTTTTAGACATATGGAGCATGGTTCGGGGATTCTAGTTTGAGATTCTTGAAGTATGTGTCATGTTGGTAAAAATAGATGAGACTCTATTTTTGAGGTCAAAGAGGTCGAAGTCTATTTTTAGACCGCCTCTCCTTAAAACATGGAAGTCAAATATTATTTACCCTTAATAATATTTAGACTATAAACTTCAGTTTACTCTCTTGGAGCACTTCAGTTCGAGCTACAGAAGTGGCTCATGCATCTGGCAGAGGAATCACGTGGTTCCCAAGGGTTTGATGGCATCATGCATGGTTGACTTCAGTTGGACTTCAGTGGCAGAAGTTTGGAGGAGTTAATGAGACAGATAGTGGAGTTGTGTTCTGTTTATTTTAGTTGAACTAGTCGAGATTAGTTTAACTAGCTAATCAATTAGTTATGAGTGGAGTGAATTAAATATTATTTAATTCATTAATTAGTAACTCATTATTCAACTCAAGAACACATCAGTTCACTACAGTGCATGATCAGTTCAGTGGAGACCAGTGAAAGAGGCAGATGAAAGGGTGGAGTTAGCTATCAGTTGTGACTATACTGTTGCTATTTGCAACACACAGATAGGTGGAGTAAGCCCATGAGGATTGCGCAGTTCAGGCTGGTGGTTTATCTATATAAAGAGGCCATCCCATAGCATTGAAACATGCAATAGAGGCAAGGCAATTAGTGGTGAGTTTTGAACCAGTAACCTGTTCAAAACTGAGCTAGATTGTGAGTAACTTCATGAGAAAGTACTAAGTACTCATGAGGAGTATTGTACTGAGTTTGTTACTTGATTTCTCCATTATAATATACACAATATCTGCGGGGTTTTCAGCTATAAGCTTTCCCCATACATACTGTGATAATGTGTATGATGATTTGATGTGTTATCGCTTGATTTTATTTTCCGCATGTTTGATGATCTGAGTTGATTGAGTGGAAGAGATTATGTGTTATGTATGAAGCTCAAATAGTATGTGACTAGGATAGTCTCGGTGGATAATTATTTATTATTCAGCAAATTTCTACATGGACATGATCAGAGAGACAACAGATTGCAGGAGCAGGTAAAGATTATACAACAATAGGTTAAACTCAGTGAACAGGTGTCATATATCAAGAACTATCTTTGTAACAACATCATTCAAGGCATGCATTTACAGTGGCCTTCAATCCAAATCATTTATGAACAGAAGTATTTACTCAAAGCAACACAAATTGAAATTCAGAAGACAAAAGAAGAACTCACTGACAAACCTTCTCAAGCTTTGAAACTAATTACATTTTTGAACACCAAAAATAGAAAAGAGCTTGAAGAGCTGAAAATTCAGGAGAGGACTGAGAGCTTATTACAAATCAAGAAAGTCCTAAACAAAAGAAATATGATGAATAGTTTGGAGGAAATATGCAAAGATATGAACTTGTTAATAAAAATTTCATGGCCAAATACACTATTTTAACACAAGCTAGACTTCCGGAAATTCATTGCTTCAATGAAAAAGTAATGGTTCAGACAGAATATGACAAGAAGATAAGAGCATATGCCAAAGAACAGGTAAATAAGCCTCTGCCACAAGGTTCCCCTACTGGAAAAGTTATTTTGGAATATTTTGAAAACCTGTTATTTCCACAAAATTAGATTAAACGCATCTTCATTTTCAAACCCAACTTTGCTAAGTATACAAAAACATATGAGAGTTACAAGAAACTGAAGAACATGAGAATTCCCAGTGCAGAACAATGGCAGGAATTCACTGATTTAATATAAAGGTAAAGAGGAATATTGTTGTTGCCTAAAGGGTAAGATTTGCAGTTAAAGTGTATCAGGGTCAAAGAGTATCAGTCAAAACATTTTTACTGCAGGTTATTCATTATTTTACAACAGTAAGGCAATAAGAAAGCAGCATAAAGAGTATCAGTCAAAATATTTTTACTGCAGGTTATTCATTATTTTACAGCAGTAAGGCAGTAAGAAAGCAACGTAAAGAGTATCATAGATAAAGCTCACAGGTTAAAGAATGTGAATTGGAAAGAGTGTCTTCCAAGTTATCTTTTAACATGATATTGTTTCTAATTATCAACAAGCAACTACAACAAAGAAATAATTTAAGATAATTAGTCCTCTTTTTTATTGATAAGAGAATAGCTTGCCAATTTGTTTTGCAGTTATCCATCTTTCTATGTAATAATATTTATTTTTTCCTAGAGATATTCATACATGTCTCTCACAAATTTTGTAATAATTTTTGTATAAATAATTCTCTTTTTGAAGTATTAAAGGGTGGAATAAAAGTTGTTGAGATTATTATAGATATTTTTGCTGGTGATTTGGGGTCTAATGTGTTGATTGCATAGCAACAGACTGGAATACAGCTAACTGGACTTCATAACTCAGGATTCTTGCGATAACTTAATGAGTAAAGTGATTTATTTATGTCATTTTTTCCTTTTCTGAAGTTCCATTCAATTCCATATATGTGTTCAAATCTGAATGATTAATTAGGAGTATTATTTCAAGATAAGTGTTAAAAAATTCTCTGTCTTAACTAAGTAATTATTTCAATGTTTTCTACTGATTTCCAGACCTAGGAATTCTTAGTTTCTCTTGAGTCCCGTTTGACCTCTGCCTCCTCCTCCTTATTTCCGGATCAAAGGATCCTTCACTGCCCTTTATCTTGAAAGCAAGCCATCCCATCCAATCAAACTATCCAAATCTCAGAGGGTTATCTACCTTGCCCTAAGTACATTAGCATCCTTTTGGCCTTGCCTTTCAATCTTGCTTGCTACATCTTACCCCACAGCCCAATGGACTAGTAGATCCCTCTTTAATTTGTCGCCAAGTAATCTTATTTCCCACCAAAATTTCCAAACAAACCAACTGCTCAATCATACCTAGCCTAAAACTTAAATCTAAAACAAAGTTAAATCATAAGGAGAGATCCCTCTCCAGAATTCAGGAAGGCTAGATCCTGAAATCTAAAAGAGGTTCTTGGTTACCCCTGGTTTTATCTAACTATAAACCAAAATTCCACGACCTAAGAATTACTAGGGTGATAACATACTAGCGACCATACTAGGGACTAACCACTCTCCAGTTTTAAGTTTAAGCTTAGAGGAATATTTTTAAAACATATCTTTTCTACTTTAAGGTTAAATTTGAAGGTTGTGGGTATTTATAGAATAATCATTCTGGCTCCCAAGAAAGTCTATTATACTACATCCAACCCTGATCCCAATCCTGTAGATATAGTAGACAATCCAGACCAGATAGGAAAAAAGAAAAAGCAGATTGTTAGTTCAAAAAATGAAATGCCCCTGAGAAAGGCCGATTCTTTACCCAAAGAATTAGTAATCTTATCAAATATTGAATTTGATTTCAAGTTTGAAAATTCATTATTTAGAAGTAAATCTAAAACTGATTTAAAGGAAACTATTATAGATCCTGTTTTTACTTCTTTTGTGAATGAGAAACAGAAAGTTATTTCAGCACCTATAAAATCAGACAAAACTGAAATTCAAAGTCCAGTAGAAAGGGTAAGTGTTAGACAAATAAAAGACGTTGAAGAAGCTATTAAATCAGACAATTTTTTGTCTCAGTTTAAACCTCCAGTTTCCCAACTATACACCACATTTTTTCCAACAGCAAATTCTACTCTATATGCTACCACTTCATTTACAGATTCCACTGTCAGTTCACCCCTAGAGCCTGTAAGTCCTGAGTTTCCTCTATAGCCTTGGATCATATATTCATCATATCATCAATCCACATAATCATTCATTCCTAAGCTGCCTTTGTAGCCTAAAGTAGTATTTCCATCATTTACTCAATCCACTACATCCACTACCACTGCACCCACTAGCTTGATAAGCACTTCATCTATATTTCCTAGCCATACCACTCATTTTTCATCCTCTTTTGCAAGCTCTTCAAGTACAACCTTTAGCACATCTACTAGCACTTCCCTGCCACTATTACTGTACCTCCCAGTTTAGCAAAAATCCAAGCCATGGTAGCTAGATATGCTCCCCTGTTCTTACCTCAAAATCTCCATGACATGCCCCAAAATTATCAAAAGGATATCCCATTATTTGAAATTTTTTCACAAATTACTGCACAACAACATATCAACAGAATGAATGATTTTTGGGAAATATATGAGATAGATGAATTTGATGTCCGAATGAGGTTGTTTGCACAAAGCTTAACTAGAGAAGTAAAAACATGGTTTAGAAATTTAGGTGCTGGTAGTATAATAGATTTAGCTGCCTTCCATAGAGCTTTCCTGAATAAATCGGAAAAGAAGAAGAATCCCCTACAAATATTATCTGAGTTTGATGCTGTTAAGAGAAATCCTACTGAGTCTGTCCAAGACTTTTGCACTAGATACAACAGTATCTACAATTCTATTCCTGCAGACCTTAAACCCACTCCAGATTCCATGTTACTCAAATTCCCTAATTTTTTTGATGCAGACATGGCCTACCAACTTAGAGAAAGAGATGCAGAGACCCTAGAACAAATGCAACTGAATGCTGTTGGTGTAGAAATCAATATCCTTGCCAAAAAATCCAGACTTAGAAATGAGAGGAGGGTCACCATCAAAGAAGAGACTTCAAGCTTAGATGGTAAATTTGATTTTATCAACAAAACTTTAGAAAAATTAGTTGAGAGATTAGACCACATTGAGAGGAAACCGCAATGGGATAATAAATCCCAACTACAGAAAAAACAACAATCCTGGGAAAGGTAAAGAACCTTCCCCAAATCAAAAATTAAGGCCCCCATTCCAAGAGAACTTTGCTGAAAGTTATCAAAACAATGTTGAGGATGAGGAAGACATCAACATATTAATGAGGATAGATGAAAGCAATACAATTTTCCTCACTTAGGAGGATCAGGAACTCTTTGAACTATAATAGTTCAAAGTGGAATCTGGTGAATCCTTTGACTATAAGCAAGGTTATGAATTCACGATCAGTGAAATTCACAGTCAATATAACCTTAGGAGCAAGAAAAAAAATGAGCCTACTACAAAAAAAAATGCTCCAAATCAACAAAATCAAAACAAAAATAATATAAAGGTTCCCAAAACCATACTTTTGCAGATTCTTCCCAGAGAAAATAAACAAAATTCAAACCCACCCAGTCCTAAAAAGTAGCTTATTCCTAAGATTGTAGATATCACTGATGAGGTGGCTCAATCCTCCAAAGATGCCCAAAAGGCTAAAACCACAAAGACCACCAATTTAGCAACAATTACTGATCCAAAAAAGAATCTAGCTGACTCAAAATCATCAAATCCTAGATCTTCCACTGAGAATTCCAAATCTGACAAAGAATTTGTTAACACTCAAACTGTTCCTGAAAAAATAATCAAAGATAGCAGAAATCAAGAAACTGAAACAGAAGATAAAAGAAAATCTCAAGCTAAAGGTAAAACTGTTGAAACTCAAGAAAAATCATCCCAAACAAAAATTCTAAAAGATGAAATAATTCAAGCTATCAAATCTCAATCAACATTTAACATTCAATCTGAAATATCTAAGTTGAAGATAGTCTTTCGCTTAGTTGAATTGGCTAAAAATGACTTTCATAGATCTATTATTACTGAAATATTGAATGTAAATGAAAATAAGGATACAATTAATATGAGTGATGATAGACCTGGATTAATCTTTGGTCCAAATGTAGATGGTAAGCATTCAGATGTGTTAGTACCTCCATTTTACTTAAGTCTTACTATACATGATCAGATATTACACAATGCAATGCTAGATACTGGAGCTTCCCATAACCTAATGCCTAAAGCAATAACGGAAACCATGAATCTAGACATAACCCGACCATATAAAGACCTATTCTCATTTGATTAATCTAAATTCCAATGCATAGGATTGATTAAAGATTTGAGTGTAAACTTGGTCCAATATCCTGGTAAAAGCATGATCATGGATGTTGTGGTAGCTGATATCCCACCAAAATATGGCATACTTCTTTCTCGCTCATGGGGAGAAAAATTGCAGGGATCTCTACAACTTGACATGAGTTATGCCACTATCTCGGTATTTTGACAACCCAAAAAGCTTTACAGAGAAACCTTAATGAAGTTTATGATCAGTAGTGCTGAAAGACCTACCAATTACCCAATCTATTCAACTCTTACTGATCTTGATTCCTTTATTCTTTGTAACTCTAATCATAATAATGTCCAAACTAAACTCACTGATATAAAGCCTAAAATAATGGATGATTACATTGGTCATGAAGCTTTATGGCATTTGGATTTTGATGGATCAGTGAATAGATCAAGCGCTGGAGCTGGTGTATAGATCACTGACATTGAAACTTGCAATTCTCAAGGGCATGCCTTTAGATTGAATTTCACGTGTACCAATAACATGGCTAAATATGAGGCTTTAATCTTAGGTCTTCAAATCATTAGAAAATTGGGAGGGCAAAGAATATTTATCATGGGAGATTCAGAGTTAGTTATCAAACAAATAAACACAGAATACTCTGTTCACAATCCCAAATTGGCCAGATACAGGGACTCAACAAAAAATTTGGTTGAAGATTTGTTAGAATGCAAGTTTGCTATTATTCCTAGAAAACAGAATTTACAAGCCCATTGTTTGGCAACCTTTGCTAGCACTTGCAAACCTCCATTTTCACCAATACAAAAATACACTGCTAAAATCAAACACAGACCTATTGTTCTAGATAATGTAAAACACTGGCAAATTTTCTCAGAAGATCAACAAATTTATCACTTTTTTAACAATGAGGGAGAGTTTCATAATTGCCAAATTGAAAATGATTGTAATATAGATTCACATTGTAACATAGATTCAAATTTTAGTCAAATAGATGATTTAAATGTACATAATTTTAATAGACCTACTATATTTACTCAAAGTGACATAGATGACTTGGAAAAAGTAGATATAGAGGAAATGATCGAAGATGAACCAGATTTGATAGATTTAAAACATAAATTTTACCCAAAGGTTTAACTCCCTTAGAAGATTTGTTTGATTCCAATGATGTGCCCAAAAGGTCAAAAATGGAACCAGTCAAGTTTGATATAGAAGAGTGTAACATAGGAACAATTGAAAAACCAAAAATGATCAAATTATCAAAGTCCTTATCATCAGAAGAAAAGGTTAAATATATATAAATTTTGAAAGAATACCAGGATGTCTTTGCTTGGGGTTACAAAGATCTGAAAACTTACAACAAAGACATAATTCAATATAATATTCCTTTGAAAGAAAATCAAAAACCTTTTCAACAAAAATTAAGAAGGATTAATCCAATTTTGTTACCTTTAATCGAGAAATAGGTTAAAAGAATGTTTGATGCACAAATAATTACACCAGTCAGGTATTCTGATTGGGTTTCTAATTTAGTGCCCACCAGAAAGAAAACAGGAGAAATTCGACTGTGTATAGACTTTAGAAATCTCAATAAAGCTTCATTGAAAGATAATTACCCCTTGCCTAAAATGGATCATATTTTGCAGAGCGTGGCAGGTTCTTCAAAAATTTCTTTACTAGATGGTTTCTCTGGTTATAATGAAATTCTAGTTCATAAATATGATCAAACTAAAACTTCATTTACCACTCCTTGGGGCACTTTCATGTATGTGACAATGCCTTTTGGATTGAAAAATGCAGGAGCTACTTTTCAGAGGGCCATGGATATTGCCTTTGCTAAGGAGATCCATGAATTTTTAGTTATATATCTTGATGATATTACTGTCTTTTCAAAAAAAAATGATGACCACTTGGATCACTTGAGACAAGTCTTTATCAAATGTAGAAAATATGGTATATCCTTAAACCCTAAAAAGACTCTTTTCGGACTAGAAGAAGGAAAACTGTTAGGACACATAATCTCCAAGGAAGGCATTAGAATAGACCCTGCAAGAATTGAAGCTATTTTGAGCATTCAACCACCAAGAAACATAAAAGAACTTCAAGCATTTTTGGGTAAAATCATTTTTTTAAGAAGATTTATCTCTAACCTGGCTGAAATCATAAAAGAACTCAACAATATGCTTAAAAAGGACTCTGCAATAAAGTGGACTATAAAAACCAAACAATCTTTCGAATCCATAAAACAGGCCTTGAAAAAAGCACCAGTCCTCATCAGCCCATATTATACAAAGGATTTCATAATCTTTTCCTTTGCATCTGAACATACCATAGCTGCAGTTCTTCTGCAGAAAAACAAACAAGGTTTTGAACAACCAATTGCATTTTTTAGTAAAGCCCTTAGAGATGCACCTCTGAAATACAATATAATGGAAAAGGATGCTTTAGCCCTGGTTAAAGCCATAAAGGACTTTAGTGTTTACATACTCCATTCCCACATCATTGCATATGTCCCTAATGCTATAATCATAGATATTCTGACACAAGATGGACCTAATAGTAGGAGAGAAAAGTGGATTTCCACTATCCTTGAATATGATCTGGAAATCAAACCAATAAATCTCATTAAAGGACAGGGTTTAGCCAGATTGATGGCTGAATCTAATTGTAATGCTTTAGATATAAATTTCATTGCACAAATAGATGACCAGGAGGAGATGGCGACTCCATTGATTAGTGAGGCCTATCTAGACTCACCATGGTACTCTGATATTATCTTTGTACTCACACATTTACAAGCTCCCCATGGGTTAACTAAAACCAAATCAAGATTCATCAAATAGAAAGAAATGAGGTTTTGTATCTTAAACAATGAACTTTATTGGAAAGAAAGTAGTGGGATTTTACTAAATTGTTTATTAAAATCAGAGGCTGACAAAATTCTTGAGGAATTTCATGCAGGTGACTATGGAGGCCACCTATACTGGAAGAGTACAGCAGAAAAAATACTGATAGCTGGTTTCTACTGGCCAACTTTATTTTCTGATGTCAAAAAATTTGTTACCTCCTGTCACAAATGCCAAATTTTTGAAGGGAAAAAGAAACTATTGCCCTTACCTCTTAAGCCTATATCTACTGAAAAACCATTTCAACAATGGGGGTTAGACTTAATTGGTGAAATCCACCCTCCATCCTCAGGCCAACATAAATGGATTTTAACTGCTATAGATTACTTTACGAAGTGGATGGAATCCATTCCTACGAGGCAAGCCACTGATTCAGTTATAATCTCATTTATAGAAAGTAATATTTTGTCAAGATTTGAATGCCCACATAAGATTATCACTGATAATGCAGCTGCATTCAAATCCAAGAAAATGATTTATTTCTGTCATAAATACCATATTACCTTAGGTCATTCCACTGCATATTATCCCCAAGGTAATGGTTTAGCTGAATCATCAAACAAAAGCTTAATCAATATCATCAAAAAATTACTTCAAGAAAATGAAAAGACTTGGAACAAAAAACTAGTCTATGCCTTATGGGCTGATAGACTTAACAAAAAGAAGTCTATTGGAACTTCACCTTATCAGATTGTTTATGGAATGGATGCAGTTTTCCCCTCTTCCTTGGGTGTTCCAGTCATGAAGTCAGGAATCACAGGTGGAAACAAATGATATTCAACGAAGAATTAATGAAACTATACATCTCCAACAAACAAGGGAAGAAGTTTATGAAAGAGCACAAGTTTTACAAGATAAAATTAAAAATATTTTTGACAAAAGGATTAAAGAAGATGATTTTTTCATAGGTGATCAAGTTTTGAAATGGGATTCACGGAGAGAGGATAAAGGCAAACATCGAAAGTTTGACTTTCTATGGCAAGGACCTTATGTGATATATGGTTACAGAGGTAACAATTCTTTTTTCATCAAGAACTTGGATGGAACCGAACTACAAGAAGGACCAGTGAATGGTAGGATGTTGAAACACTACTATTCTTCTGAGTCAGTCATCAGTTAGATTCATTTATTTTTATCATTGTAAATATTCATTGCAAGTGTGTAGATTGGATTGGATATTTTATCTACAAAGTTGAAGCCCGAAGAGAAGGCCCTAAGCTTTGCAGTACAAAATGTCGTTAGTAAGAATTGTTGCAGAAATCAGAAGACAATTACAGGATAACCAAGGTTAAATTTGAAGGCTATTGATCTTAGAATTCTTGACATTTCATAAGGAAATGCCATCCCCAAGTGAAGCTGATGTTAGTTACCTATAAATATAGGATTCATAATTTTGACTTGACTGATGTTAGTCTTGTAAATATGTACAAAATTTTATTTCTGTAAGTTATTTTCCCATATTTTGTAAAAAAAAAATTAAAAAAATCAAAAATCAAAAAGAGGGCAAAAGTCCTAAAAGAAAAATCAAAGGACTTAGAAAAAATAAGATACCCCAAAGAAAAAAGATGAATAAAACATGAAAGTGTGCAATTCTAAGTGCCACTACTTTTTGTAGTTTATTGTGGCAGAGTGTCAATAAATGCCATAATCTGTGATGTGTTGAACAATTTAATCTTGACTTGTCATCTTTCAATTTCAAATGTTGTAGATAGAGAATAATGAATTGTCATACAGTTTAACCATGACAATTCCATAGTTAGGTAGAGAATAAAATAATCCAACAGTTTAATCTGGATTCTTGGATGCAATAAGTGTAGAATTAGATAGTTTACTACTTTCAAAAGAATAATATGTTGTAAGGTTGCTAGCTCAAATGCACCTGATTAAAATAGAAGGAAAAAATGTTAAAAGATATGACTGGGTAGGTAGATGAAGGTGGGAAACATCATTGTAAATATCTTTCACCAGGCTATAATTAAATAATTTCCCCTTCCCATAGCAATTTGATATTCTAAACTATCAGTCAAAGAGGCCCAAGGCATTTCCTTGACTTTTTTTGGGACTGGACCCAAGGCTCAATGACTGACTAGTTGAAAATGTTAAGTTTCTATATTAATCCTGGAAATTTTCATCATTTACCCATCCATGCACTCATCACCATTTTAATTCATAATCAAGAGCTCTTTTCTTGCTTAAATGTTACCCATCTAATTGACTTCCGCCATTTTATGAATTATAAAACCCTAAAAAAAAATGATATACTAAGTAAAAGTGAGGGAATTATGAAAATTAAGCTTATTTTAATTTTCATTTTCCTTAGTTATATTTATGAAATTTTGAGTATTCATTGTCCCTTTTCATATTAACACTTAACATATTTTATTAAATCCCTATCAAATATCCTAGTCCTATTAATATAGCTTCTTTTTATTTTAATACCCCAAAACCCCCTTATTATATGCTTTTGTGTCAAAGATATTAATCACATATTAAAATAACATCCCGAAACTACCCCTTTGACACAAAACTACCTATAAGAAATATAACCCTTTCCCATATTGTTTTTAGACCCCTCCGCAGTCTAAAACTATATAATAAAATTAAATAATACAAAAGGTGCATTTTATTTACATTCTTTGTATTTAAAATGATGCACAAAAAACACTAACATCATTGTATCCCCCCCCCCCCGATTACCCTTAACCCAAGGTTAAAAAACCTAAGCCTATATTTTCCTTAAGCCTTTTTCCCCTTCACAATATGAAAACCTTGGTTAAACCATTATTAAACCCACCCCATTCTATATATAAACTCATTTTATATATTTAAAACCCATTATCCATTACATTTTCGCAGCATTGGGTTCAACCTCAACCGTCCAATCATCCCTATCAAAATCAATGGATGACATTGAAACCGGGTCCCACTTTCCCTTTGCTTCATGCCCTACTTTTACCCGATATCGCATTTATCTCACACCGTAGATCTTTACCTTTTAAGATTGACGACTCACAGTAAAAGCCCAGCTCCACGTTACTGTTTCCCTGCATCCTTCTGAAAAATCTCGACCATTCGCATTTTTCAATCAAATCCTACGGCGCATATCCAATATCGCATGAGAAAAGTGATCAGGCGCAGTGTGTAAAAAATAATGCGATAAAAGCTGTTTTGTGAAACCACCACCTGCTGCGTGTCTTATTTCTACTGGATTGCATTCCAAAAGTGAAAACCCATTTACTGCCCAGGAGCAATGTGATAACCACTAATGGTTTCGCCTTCAATGCTAAAACCACTCCTGCCATGTCAACTTGACTTGAAATTAATATCTTGCATATCAATAAAATCTAAGGTTTTAACATTATTTTTTCATTGTTTTGCATACCTTTGCACCTTTTCCCTATGAGAAACCACTCACAGACACCATTGCAGAACTTTTTCGACCAGTTTTTCATTCTAAAACCATTTCCACTCTAAAATTCAATGCCGAACACTCTCAGTGCCTTCTACCAAACAAATGCGACCAGTTTGAAGACTGGTATAAACATGGAAACCCTCTTCGACTGCAACTATACCTCTTCATGGTATTTTTCAGTAATCCAACCTACAAATTCATAATTTCAAAGAACAAAATTAAAATACTTTGAAAATATAAAGCATCTGAAAGTATTCAAACCTTGAAGAAAGAGGGGGAACCCTGTCAAAATTTCCTCAAAATTTGCCATTTCGGCCTAATTCAATTGTAAAGAGTTTTTTACCATTAAAAAGCTATTTCTGCAGTTAAAATACATTTGAATTATTGAAAAATCCATTTAGAATCTCTTTCTAGTCTTCTACTCATTGTAAGTCTGCATTTTCATCCTGAAACCCTCGCCCAGATTCTGAATTCTTCCTAAAGCAGCTCCATTTGCCTTCTATTTCCCAAAAGAAACTAAGCAAACAGTCTAAACTTGCTCAGTTTTATTCAAAATGACAAAAAATTAGGTCACTCCAAGGACTAGAGGTCCCAAACCTCAGAAGCCTGCCTCCAGCAAGCTTCCAAACCCTAAACCTTCAATCATCAATAAACCTACCCCTGACCTAACTGTTGATTCCACTGAAGTAGTTAGACCTTTGTGGCCACCTATCTCCTTTGAAGAGAGTAGTACCTTGATTGATTTAGACTATAAAATTGTTTATGCTACCTTAGAGTTCAATCTACTTGGAGTACAGAGCTGGTGCCATGAGAAATTTGAGAAGAAAGTGGAAAATGATATACCTGTATGGGACTCCAATTTGCCTAATTACATGGTTCCCATCACACATACAACTAAAGATTTCATTAGGTTGTGTCAGTTACATTATATCCCTGACCAAAGATGCATGGTGAAAAAAGATAATGAGGTCCTATTTTACATAATTGCTGAAGCCATCAATGATATGCTCCAGCTGAGCCATGATCCACGAGTAGTATCATTGTCTATTGAAGATTTAACTCAGATGTATTTAGACTTGGATTTCCCTAGGAAGTTTATGATTCTTCAAAACTTCATGCCCAACCATGTTTACCTTCCTAAGGTAAATCCACCTTATGATACTTTGGATTTCCCTGAGGGCTCAAGAAAAATCATTTCAATGCTTTCCTTCATATTAGGCTATGCTAATGATGAATTTACAGATGCTTCTATTCTAGGTTTCCTCTCCACCTTGTCCCCAGGACATAATTCCAGAAACAGTTTTCAACTTTGCCAAATTCATTGCTGATAATATGCATTATCAGTTGATTAAATTACCTGATGAAGGAGTGTTCAGATATTCATCCTATCTTTTACATCTCTTCATATTTTTTCAAGCAGACAATTTCCCAATTGCATTACAAAAAATGGATGTGGAAGGTAAACCTCTTTCAGTGATATTCTGGACTTCTCTACTCAGGAAAAACAGTAGTGAATACAACTACCATGACTTCAATGATTTGTTTATTAAACCTATCATGAGTTTGTTGAACAAAACAAAGCCCCCAAGAATTAATGAAGAAATCAAAATAATTTTACAATTGTCCAAAAACTGTAAATTTGGAGACTGGTATTTGTATGAAAATTACATAGAAATCAGAGTGTATGGTTCACTCTTGGCTCCTTACAAATTACAAAAGCTTCTAACTACCAGGATTTTTGCTTTGGAGTACTTAAGACAGATATTGAATGCAGATGCAATGAACTTCATCAGCTCCGAAAAGAAAGCACAATTCAAGATGGAAAGTCAAATGGGCCCATTCATAGTCAATAGCAGAGATGCTCTGAGAGACATAGTCAAAAAATTATCCCAATTTAAATTCCAAGAAATATTTTACTGGAATTATGACCCTCAAGGTGTTATAAGTAACCTCAGGGTCAAGTGTAAGTTAACCCCATTCCTCCATGATTCAAAGACTCAAATTGAAAAATATGCTAATCAAATTGAATGGGTTGCAAACACTTTGATTGATGATATTCAGGAGATGCAGATAGATAGCCTACAGGAAAAACAAACAGATAGCACACAGGTGATTACAGTTGGCCAACAAGCAGAAATGTCTAATAAAATACCCAGAAAGGAAGAAGGTTATCTAGCAGAAACCATAATAGAAAGTAAATTTAACACAATCTGAAGTAAGAAGGCTAGAATGATTGCTGAAAAGGACATAGAGATAGGTGACAATGAAGATCAATCAAACAACAATGATCAACAAACAGATGATGAGGCCATAATAATTGTCACTAAAACACTTAAAGAAATTCAGAATGAGCAGGTACTATCGTAGTGAAAAGGAAAAGAAATGATTGAAACACAAATGAATACAGAAGCTCCCTCCTCTTCCAGAGCAGTAGAAGAAACTGATTCTGATATTCAGAAAAAGTTCAAGAATATCAGAGAAAAGAATGAGGAGATTAAGAATGAGGTTTATTCTAAACTCCTTAAAGAAAAAGCAAGAGACAAAGACAGACTTGTGAGAGCTTTTGATTATTCAACAAATAAGATTATTATGTCTTTTCTCCAGCCAATGGTTACAGACCCAAGGTCAGCTACAGATTACAGGAAAACAGAGTTTGAAGTAAATGCAGATACCATACATGAACTTGACCAGATAGAGTTTCATGGAAGTGCTTCAGAAATGTTGTATTCAAAGGTAGTCAACAAAACTATGAATGCTACCATGCTCCAAAAGACAGTATCTAATTTACAAACCCAAATGAAATTAGATAAAGCATCTCTACATGCTAAGGATTTGAGGATCAAATCCTTAGAAGACTTGGTGATAGAAATTGGAGTGGATCCCTCCAATATTGAAGTTGCTAAAACTCTCATAAGGCAAAAGAATGAAGATATTTCTGCCTTGACAAAGCAAATCAAACTTCCACAGAGTGAGCACCCATAGGCTAAAGAAATTCTTTAGAAGAAAACTGAAAAAAGATGAATTAATGCAGCTAGTTTTGAAAATGACAGCTCAGATCAAAGAAATGGAAAATGAAACAGAAATTCTAATGAAGGAAAATGAAATATTAAAAAAAGCTCATGAAGTCTCCATTCCTACAGTCATTCCAATTGTCGGTACTATTGTTCCTTCCACATTGGCAGAACATTTAGCACCAAAAGGAGTATTGGAAACTACAGTGTCAATTACATCTAAAGATATTTCTGCCACTTCATCATCTACCTCACAAGCAAATCAAACAAGTGAAACAACTGACATATTAAAGGTTATGGAAGACATGTCCCTAAAGAATAAAGAAATAATCAACTTGGAAGCCACCATCCGAAATCTTGAAACATCAAATAGAGATGCATTGATTACATCCAAGGGACATGAGCAGAGATCCAAAAGATTGTAGGAGTAGGTAAATATTCTACAACAACAGGTTAACCTCAGTGAACAGGTGTCATATATCAAGAACTATCTTTGCAACAACATCATTCAAGGCATACATTAACAGTGGCCTTCAATCCAAATCATTTATGAACAGAAGGATTTACTCAAAGCAGCACAAATTGAAATTCAGAAGACAAAAGAAGAACTAGCTGATAAACCTTCTCAAGCTTTGAAACTAATTACATTTTTGAACAGCAAAAACATAAAATATCTTGAAGAGCTAAAAATTCAGGATAGGACTGAGAGCATATTACAAATCAAGAAAGTCCTAAACAAAAGAAATATGATGAACAGTTTGGAGGAAAGATGCAAAGGTATGAACTTGTCAATAACAAAGGTCATGGCCAAATACACTATTTTAACACAAGCTGGACTTCCAAACATTCATTGCTTCAATGAAAAACTAATGGTTCAGACAGAATATGACAAGAAAATAAGAGCATATGCCAAAGAACAGGTAAATAAGCCTCTGCCACAAGGTTCCCCTACTGGCA
Source organism: Pinus albicaulis (assembly GCA_034641835.2). Classification (NCBI taxonomy): domain Eukaryota; kingdom Viridiplantae; phylum Streptophyta; class Pinopsida; order Pinales; family Pinaceae; genus Pinus; species Pinus albicaulis. The sequence continues at coordinate 1,624,531,763 of CM076570.1, forward strand.
AAGTTATTTTGGAATATTTTGAGAACTTGTTCTTTCTACAAAATGAGATTAAACACATCTTCATTGTCAAGCCCAACTTTGCTAAGTATACAGAGACATATGAGAGTTATAGGAAACTGAAGAACATGAGAATTCCTAAAGCAGAACAATGGTAGGAATTCACTGATTTAATATAAAGGTAAAGAGGAATATTACTGTTGCCTAAAGGGTAAGATTTGTAGTTAAAGTATATCAAGGTCAAAGAGTATCATTCAAAACATTTTTACTGTAGGTTACTCATTATTTTACAACAGTAAGGCAATAAGAAAGCAGCGTAAAGAGTATCAGTCAAAACATTTTTACTGCAAGTTATTCATTATTTTACAACAGTAAGGCAGTAAGAAAGCAGTGTAAAGAGTATCAGAGATAAAGCTCACAGGTTAAAGAATGTGAATTGGAAAGAGTGTCTTCCAAGTTATCTTTTACCAAGATATTGTTTCCAATTATCAGCAAGCAACTACAACAAAGCAATAATTTAAGATAATTAGTCCTATTTTTTATTGATAAGAGGACAGCTTGCCAGTTTGTTTTGCAGTTGTCCCTCTTTCTATGTAATAATCTTTATTTTTTCCTAGAGATATTCCTACATGTCTCTCAGATATTTTGTAATAATTTTTGCACAAATAATTCTCTTTTTGAAGTATTAAAGGGTGGAATAAAAGTTGTTGAGATTATTATAGATATTTTTGCTGGTGATTTGGGGGCTAATGTGTTGATTGCATAGCAGCAGACTGGAATACAACTAACTGGACTTCATAACTCAGGATTCTTGTGATAACTTAATGAGTAACGTGATTTCTTTATGTCATTGTTTCCTTTTCTGAAGTTCCATTCAATTCCATATATGTGTTCAAATCTAAATGATTAATTAAGAGTATTATTTCAGGATAAGTGTTAAAAAACTCCCTGTCTTAACTAAGTAATCATTTCAATGTTTTATGTTGATTTCTGGAGCTGGGAATTCTTAGTTACTCCTGAGTCCCATTTTACCTCTGCCTCCTCCTCCTTATTTCTGGATCAAAGGATCCTTCACTGCCCTTTATCCCGAAAGCAAGCCATCCCATCCAATCAAAATATCCAAATCTCATAGGGTTATCTACCTTGCCCTGAGTACATTAGCATCCTTTTGGCCTTGCCTTTCAATCTTGCTTGCTAAATTTGACCCCATAGCCCAATGGACTAGTAGATCCCTCTTTAATTTGTCTCCAAGTAATCTTATTTCCCACCAAACTTTCCAAACAAACCAACTGCTCAATCATACCTAGCCTAAAACTTAAATCTAAAACAAAGTTAAATCATAAGGAGATATCCCTCTCCAGAATTCAGGAAGGCTAGATCCTGAAATCTAAAAGAGGTTCTTGGCTACCCCTGGTTTTATTTAACTATAAACCAAAATCCCACGACCTAGGAATTACTAGTGTGATAACACAAGGTAGGAGAAAGAGGATTATATGGAGCAATTAACTCAAGTGCTTTTGAACTAACTCTATGGCTTCTAGTTGGAACTAATTTCTTGTCTTTGTCGTACCCAATATATTTTCTTATGGTTTATCTTAACCACCTCTTTTGTCTTTATGATGCCTAAATATTTATCTTTCCTAAATAAATATCTAGCTTGTGGGGTGAGCTATGAACCTCTCTTGACTCCCCCAATGTACAAATTCACTCTATGGATTGTCTTGCCAATGTTATCGTTGTTTATACCGATCTCCGGGGACTTAAGGTATTTGGTTCCTTTCATATGTGTTGAGCATATTGAGCATCAATGGTTAGATATCGAGGCCTCTAAAATTTGTGGTCTTTTGGTGGAATTTACAAATGAACACTTTCACCTAGATTGGGTTGATAATTGATTCATTGATCATATTTATAAAAATCACTTAGAACAATTATATGGTATGTTTGAGCCTTGAGCTTTGCTAGTACACCACTAGAACAAAAAAAATTCTCAACATAATAATTTAATAAGGCACAGGGTATGGTTTGTCGAGGAGGTATTTGAAGGATGTTAATATGATGCAAGAGCATCATGGTTCCAAATTTTGTACATTTAGTTAAATCTAGGGGGTCTTATGTTTTCAAGGGAGTTGGTTCCCTAAGTATCTAATTAATGTAATTGTCAATGTTTTGAGTGATTTTATGTGAGACATTTAGAATAGGATTTAATTAAATATTGTGAGGAATATTTTTAAATGTTCTCAAATGTAGGAGAACATGAGAGATTTAGGCTAGTTAAGATTTCATAGGGATTGTGAATCCTAGACTTAGGAATTAGTTGATGATTTTGTGGATTCTTTGGATTTAGTTGAGAAGATTGAGGATATGAACAAGAATTGGTTGCAGAACCTTTTGTATATATTCGTAAGCCTCAAAGGCATTAGAGACCATATTCTTAGATAGGAGATTTTATTTTAAGCCTATGGGCATAGAGAGAGAGAGAGAGAGAGAGAGAGAGAGAGAATTAGTGTGGAGAGGCCAATGAAATAGAAAATCAGGCTAAGAGGAGATCCATTATTATGTAAATATTTTTTGTGAATAGAAAACTCAATTCCGAGTTTATGTGGAGTGTAGAGTGTTAATGAATTATAAAATTGTGTGTGTTTCGTATAACGTAAGTATTGTAGGTGAGTCTGAGGCATATCAGAATGAAAAAAATGTGTAAAAGCAGTTGCAATAGTCAGGAACATTATGCATAAAAAATCTCAGGAGGGATTAACACCGTGGAAGAACAACAAGGACAGAAACCCGACTGTATATCAAGACATAGTAGGGATCGAGCGGAAGAAACCAAAGAAATATGCACACAAAAGTCAAGTGAAATTACATGGAAGAAAGCACAGGGACCGTCAGATCACATATTGATCAACAACGGATGTGAATTGGGAATTTATGGGATGCCTCGAACAAAGATCAAGATGGATAGTTGAGATCTCATCGCAGATTAAATTGTGAAAGTGTCAAAGTGTGATAAGTTAAGATCTCCGTTATGCGATAAATATCGCACATCACATGCAATATGGTATAACAGTTAACGACGGAGACTTGAATTTGCGAAATGTTGATTTGCGATGAGGCTAAAGCTTGTGACATGTGATAAGGTTTTCAGGCCAAAGTGAAAAATGTTATGATCGTCAATGTGTGACGAGGTAAGTTTTGCGATGCGTGATGAAGTGCTAAAGGAAAGGGTTTGGTTTAGCGATGTGATGTGGACCCATGATGAGATAAATATTTCCGAAGGAGGAAGCCTCAATGAACGTGAAGCGGTCATGTACAGCAAATGAAAATGGATGAAGGTAATAAAGGTAAGTATAAGCATTTCATGATAAATGAACTTATTGAGAAGGATTACTTTGGGTTTTAAATGAGTCCCACAAAGCTTATTAATGATGATTTCCGTGAAATGAATTTTATAATGATATAAGTGGGTTTTTAAAGGTTCTTATAGATATATGAACCTATCTTAATGTGTCAAATTCGGAGTGTGTATTGTGTTATGAGTATTAATCCTAGGTAAGAGAGGGGTTAGCCATTAGCCCTACATCATTTGGTATCAGAGCAAGGTTTTCTCTTTAGGAGACATACATAAGGTCTATAGAGGAGGTTTTGTGAAATAACATATTTTATATGCAGGAGCTTAGAGCTTAAGGAGGACAAGGAAAGCAACCTTGGGAGAAGTAGTTACATGCAAGGGAAAGAGGTTAGATTAGGCAGAGATGGAACCTGAGCAGAAGCATTTTAAAGTGGCCATACAAATTTGGCAACAGCAAGCTTTTGAAATATTGTGAATGGTCTTTGTTTTAAATATCATTGATATGTAGGTAACAACAATTAGTGAGGCATCTCAGCAAGAAGATCGCACTCTTAAGAGCAGTGATGAAGGAAGCTAGTAAGGGTTTCTGAGAGAGTGTGGCCATAACCTAGTATTTTAATTGTGATTGAAATACAAGAGGACAGTTGTGTTCTCAAAATTGCAGATGATTTGAAGCCTAGAAAGAGCAAAGGAATGCTCAAAGAAATTTCCAGAGAGGGGACTGGTGGCCAAGTACAGAGCAGATCTTGGTGAGGTAAGTTGTAGCAAGGAGGAATTGTTATTGCAGAGGCTTAGTGCAACTCATAGTGAGTGTGAGAAGCTCATGAAGATGAAGAAGAAGATGACTACTGATAGTCATGGCAGAGGTTTAGGAAGCAACCACAAAGTGAAGAAATAATATGCCAAAGTTAATGGCATATGGAGACAAATGAGTGATGAAGAATATGAGAGGGGGAAAGTTGAGATAGAAGTCCATCTTGACGTATTGATGGAGTTATTACGGAGGAATAACGAAGACCAAATGTGTGGTTTTCTTATGAGAAGGAAGATAAGGTGGCATAAGCTACAGAAGAGGAAAGAGAAAATGATAAATGCTTGACTGAAGGAAGAATTACTCAAAATAAGTGGGTATCTAGGAGAAGACTTGAAGACTGAAACTCCAAGTGAGGCTGAGATGTCTCAAAGTATTAAAATTGATATTTTGTGTATGTATGCAGGTACAATGAATGAAGAAGGACAATTTGCTAACATTGTCATAAAGAATGAAGGAGAAGGACATAATCTTAATCTTGTTTTGAAAGAATATGAGATAGTTGAGTCTCATGTACATGCATATGCACAGTTGATTGAATGTGATGTTTTTCAGGATACTATGAAGGCTGAAAACATAAATGATTTGGATTATGATGATGACCAAGAACAAAAAGAATCAAAAGAGGATGGCAAGCCTTTAACTGATATGCTTGAGGAAGCTGGGAAGAAAGGCAGTGAAGACTTTTTGAGTCCTAAAAGAGACTTAGAACAACAAGAGGAAAGTTTGGTGACTGGATCATCAAATGAAACCATTGGTTCTTGCGACTTTGAGATTGATAATTTGACTGTGTTTGCAGGTGTTGCAGAAGGAAATCCATCTCTTGGATTTTTCTAGAATGAAGTTGAGAATTGTCAAGAAAGTTATGTTGAAGAGTGTCTTTCTGATGAAGACCAAGTTGAGTTGTTGCAGTAGAAAGAATTCATAGATTCCTTACTTAACAAGGGTAACATCTCCAAGGAAGGTGATACAGTCATGTCTCATATGAAGGAACTTGTTATTGTTGAGGACATGGAGGAATTGGCTTATCTGATTGGCCAAGAGAAGACTATTGGAAAGACATCTAAAGCTGTCACAGAGATAGAGGATCATAATTTTAGTTTGATAGAGGATGAAGAAATAGTGTCACAGAATGATTGGACTTGTGACAAAGAAGAGAAAAATTGTGAAGATTGTACACGGTTTTCAGGAGAATTCCATGTGAGATGGCAGATTTGTGGCATAAGATAATTCTTTTGGAGGATAGACTAGAAAGTCATAGAATGGATATTTTGAATGTACAATTGAATTTAGATGAAGATGAGGAAGACATGTATTAACTTGAAGGAGAGTCAGTTTTAGACTGAAGAAGACTGGAAGTTGTCAGGTAAGTCATAATGATGAGGAAGATGTAAATCATGAAGATACAGTGTTTGAAGAAGTTGAATTGACTATCAGAATCAGTCAAGGAGGTGAAGGACAATCACTTAGGGTTTTCAAGGAAGAAGAAGAATGTTATGCTGAAACTAAAATGTAGCATATTGATGATGTGGTTGAGATGAGACAAGTACAAAGGGAATGGTTGAAATTCTTGTTGGAAAAATTTGAGCAAGAGAAAGGAATTACGGACAATGATGTGGAAATGTCTCAAGTTGTGAAAGAGGCAGGGGCAGATACTAGATTACCAAACTTGATTATGTTTTCTAGTATACAAAGAAGAGTGAATGAGTATATTACTGCAGTCAAAGAATCAGAAGATAATTTATTTTTTGAAAGTAAATTTGTAGGTAGTGAGCAGAAGAGGGATGTTACAGAAGGAGATATCTTAAGAGATATTCAGGAAGTTTGGGAGGTAGCAATGTCCAGAACAATATTTGTAGCAGTAAATGGATTAATTCCAAGAGAAAAAGTAGAAATTGAAGTAAGAATAGTAGAAGAAAGAAATCAGCAGTTTAGTGATAAATGGATAAAGTTCAGCAAAGTACAATGCCAAAGTCAGGCAAAAATAATTACTTTGCAGTAGCAGACTAAATTACAAGAAACCATAGATGAATTATGGAACCTAATGTAGATACCTAAGGAAAGCTACAATAGAATGAAGAAGGTAATCCAATGTGAATATGATTAGAGAGTGAAGAACAAAAAAGTTAGAGACAATGGTGGCACTAAAAAATAAAGTATGCAGACCTAGAGAATAGCATCAAACAACAACAACATCAATCAATAGAAAGGAAGAGTGGCAGCCAAAGACGAATTATAGAATGAAGTCTAGGATCTAGGAGGACAAAAATTAAAGTCACATGATCTGGAGATCATGATCAATTTCTACCTTCGGAGTCTGATGCAGGAGCTTCATGGTTCCAAATTTTGTACATTTAGTAGAATCTAGCGGGGTCTTATGTTTTCAAGGGAGTTGGTTCCCTAGGTATTTAATTAATGTAATTTTCAATGTTTTGAGTGATTTTATGGGAGACATTTAGAATCGGATTTAATTAAATATTTTGAGGCATATTTGTAAATGTTCTCGAATGTAGGAGAATGTGAGAGATATAGGCTAGTTGAGATTTCATAGGGATTGTGAATCCTAGACTTAGGAATTAGCTGATGATTTTGTGGATTCTTAGGATTTAGTTGAGAAGATTGAGGATCTGAACCAGAATTGGTTGCAGAACCTTTTGTATATATTTGTAAGCCTCAAAGGCATTAGAGACCATATTCTTAGATAAGAGATTTGATTGTAAGCCTACGGGCATAGAGAGAGAGAGAGAGAGAGAGAGAGAGAGAGGCCAATAAATATAATATCATGCCGAGAGGAGGTCCATTATTATGTAAATATTTTTTTGTTAATAGAAAACTCAATTCCAAGTTTATGTGGAGTGTAGAGTGTTAATGAATTATAAAATTGTGTGTGTTTCGTATAACGTAATTATTTCAAGTGAGGCTGAGGCAGATCGAAGTGAAAACAACATGTAAAAGTAGTTGCAGTAGTCAGTACCATTCTTCATAACAAAGCTCAGGAGGGATTAACATCGTGGAAGAAAAAAAAGGACAAATACCCAACTGTATATCAAGACACGGTACGGAACAAGTGGAAAAAACCAAAGGAATATGCACACGAAAGTCAAGTGAAATTACACAGAAGAAAAAATAGGGACCGTCGGATCACACATTGATGAATGACGGATGTGAATTGGGAATTTATGGGATGCGTCAGAAAAATATCAAGATGGATGGTTGAGATCTCATCGCAGATTAAATTGTGTAAGTGCCGAAGTGCAATAAGTTAAGATTTGCGCGATGCAATAAATATCACACATCACATGCGATATGGTATAATAGTTAACAACGGAGACTTAAATTTGCGAAATGTTGATTTGTAATGAGGCTAAACCTTACGACATGCGATAAGGTTTTCAGGCCGATGTGTGAAATGTTATGATCGCCAATGTGCGACGAGGTAAGTTTTGCGATGCACGATGAAGCACTAAAGGTAAGGGTTTGGTTTAGCGATGCAATAGGTAGTCGTGATGCAATAAATATTTCTGAAGGAGGAAGCCTCAATCAACATGAAACGGTCAGGTATAATAGATAAAAAGGGATGAAGGCAATAAGGGTAAGTATAAGAGTTTCATGATAAATGCACTTATTGAGAAGGATTACTTTGGGTTTTAAACCAGAGCCCCACAAAGGTTGTTAATGATGGTTTCCGCGAAATGAATTTTATAATGATATAAGTGGGTTTGTAAAGGTTCTTAGAGATATATGAACCTATCCAAATGCGTCAAATTTAGAGTGTATACTCTATTATGAGTATTAATCCTGGGTAAAAGTAGAGTTAGCCATTAGTCCTGCATCATCATGTAAACCCTACAAGGCTATTCACAATGAATATTAGAGATAATTTTTTGAGTGTGGGAAAGCACTATGTTCAGGCATTGGAATTTTTTCAACTGATGTAAAGTAAGTTATAAAGTATAAATTTTGTACATGATTATTTTCTTGTCTTATAAGTTTACAACATGTAATATTGGAATAATAACATAATAAATTTCAAAAAAAAAAACACATTATAAGCCTCTACACTCTCTTGCACAGGAAAAATCCCAATCCATAAAAAATCTCAATCCATAAAATATGCAGAAAATAGATTACTACAACATGCAAGAAAACTGATAATATATTACAAAGTCATATTAAACATAGTAGTGATATTCTACAACATTGTTATACATGATTGCAATAAAGAGTTTGACATTATTCTACAACATTGTTCTACATGATTGTAATAAATAGGATGAGGTTGTGATTATGAAGGTAGGGTAATTATTACTAGTAGCACTCAAGTAATAAATCCTCAAAACACAAGTAATAAAAGAGAGAGATTGAAAAATATGAAGAGAAAAACACTTAAAGAAAAATAAAGAAAGAAAGAAATTGAAGATGAAATGATTATGATGATATATGTATTATATTTAAAGAATGGAACAAAACAAGATGAAATTGAAGATCAAATTATTATGATTATATATGTCTTATATTTAAAGAATAGAATAAAACAAGATGCATGCTTAAATATTTTAAATAATTTGTTAAATTTATCATAAAAATTATAATTATTATAATTTTCTTTTAATCCTTTTTAATTTCTTAATTCCTCAAATTAATATGTTTTATTTTGTTTTAATAATTTACATTTTCACACTTATATTAATATGTTTTATTTCGTTTTAATAATTTATATTTTCACGCTTATATTTTATTAGATCATATTATCGTTTATTTATAAGTAAGGGGCAATATCACTCATGAAAAAAAAACCCTATAAAACTTTTGATAGGGCAATGAGCAAGTGTAACTAACTATTTGTTATTTTATTAATTCACATTTTCATTTTTATATTCTATTTAATTTTATACTATTACATTATTTAGTTCTAAATTATTTTTGGTTTTGGGTTAAGTTCCTAGTAACAATAAATAAATAGTGGAAACTAAACACGTAGTCTAAAAAACCCACAAAATATCTCAGCAAATAATAGAAATTCACGCAAGATTATGAAAAATTTCCACAAACATTTTTTAAAATATGGGTTAAAACTTCAGGATTTTGGGTGCCCTAGGTGTTCTTGATTGTAGAATCCATTTCCACCATAAAAAAAGATTCAAACATTCCAACTAGCTAATTTTGTGAAACTTCAGATTTTGGGTACCCCAGAAGTTCTTGATGGTGCCAAATCCATTTTCACCATAAAAAAAAAAATTAAAACATTCCAACTACTTGATTTTTTATTTATTTTAGGTGTTTTAAAAGTTATACTTACAAATTCTTTATAACTTATAAGTTCTTTAGTTTTGAAATCTGTGTTCTATATTTTTAATATAATTTGTTGTAGACTTTTATGTTTTTAAGATAATTTTAATACTACAAGTTTACAAGTTGATTATAATTATGTCTTTTTTATCTTCAAAATGTTATTGATAGATTTTTTATTTTAAATATATATGTTTTAATAATATTTATCTAATTTTTTAATTTAATAAAAAAAAAATCATATATATAAATGAAAATTTCCTTTCTATATTAATAATAAATAAATTTTTATAGTAAACAAAATAAAAAATGAAAAAAAAATAAAATCCTTCATCATACATTGCCTATTATTTCTATTATGTGAATATACACTATGGTAAATACTGATTTTTTATAATTATTTCAATATATAAATAATTGGTATTTTCCATACTTTTTTCTATTATAATCACATTAGATTTATGTTATAGAATTAATAAGCATATTCTTCTCTCTATCATTATTCAATATGATCAAACTTGAAGTCGGGGTCCTAAAGCTGGTTGAAACAGTAATTCATTTTCGACCTAAACAAAAAAGACGGGCTCTAAATAAGATACATATAAGGCACCCAGTTGGGTTGTTCCCATCTATATATATAAACTCAGGGTGATACGAGAAGTGGTTTATTCAGATTCCCTTCCAATATTGACACAACCTACAGAACCAAGCAGGGCAGTCTCTATACTCTGGAATGCCTCGTTCTCTTTCTTAGAAATGCCCATATTAAGCACGTTGAATACATGCAAAAATCCTGATTGTAGAATCTACGGACTCTCAATTTCATGGACATGAAGCCATTACAAGAGTGCCTATTAGAAATGCCCATATTAAGCACATTGAATGCATGCAACAAGCCTTATTGCGGAAGCTTTGCACTGTCAATTTCACGGACATGAAGCCATTGCAAGAATACCTAGGATGAAAGATCAGTACTCCGATGCCATTGAACTCGTTGCCCCTATTGTCCCTCATGATCTGCTTGAAAAACCCATCAGAAGACTTTGGGACCCAAGTTTTGGATTCTATGATAATAACAACAATATTAATAGTAATAAAAGGATTAGGATTGATGCAAAAGGTGGGTACCTGGTGGGTTAAAAAATTGATACAAAAATTACTGAGATTTAACTTCAGATAGCTTGGACACAGAAAGGCATGAAATTTTCACATCAAAAGCCATGACACTCACTCCTCTCTGTTCATTGCCTTGAAAAGAATGAAATCGAAAATGGCCAAAAGCGATCAGAAGTTTCAAGAGCGAAATAAAAAATGGTCGAAAATGATCAGAAGGAATTAGGTAGAAATCCCGAAAGTGGTAGTCTTAGTCTAACAAATTTGGATCCTATTGAATAAATTAAGGATTTTGTTGATAGTTAGAGTAGTTAGTGGGTGGTGAAATTTAATGGTTAAAAATTATTCAATCGTCTAACATTAGATCTAACGGTGTAGATGAATACACGATGGCAACTAGGAGAGTTATTTTCAAAGAGGGATGCCTCACGGCGTAATCAACTTTGTTTTGGTTGAGAAAGTTGTTACCATCATTGGTTTTTGAATATTAACAACAATATATCTCATGTACTTAAAATATATACTCTTTATTTAATTTATTTAATAGGCTTAAATTATTATCTTTCATCTCATTATTATGGATAAATTAAGTTAGAAATAGGGAAAACTTATTCCAAAGTATATATGCCTATACAAATAATTATAATTTTATTTTAAATTATTATTATTATTAATTATATTAAAAAAAAACATATAATGTAACAAGATTTTTAACTATGTAAATTCACCCCTACCTTATTCTAAGATTCTTAACTTGTAAATGGATTTTTGTTACAATACCATGGGCCAATATCACACAAGACCACATGGCTAGAATACCATAATTAATTTCACAATAAAAATATATTTTATATATTTTATTTTATATTACTTACGGTGTAAGGCTTTCCCTCTCAGAAAAACTCCCATAGTTTCCACCTTGCACCTTCATATTTAATGTTTAACGATTAATAGTTAATAATAGTTTCAAATTAATAGTGAGTTAATAGTTAATAATAGTTAAGTATTAACTACCTCCGTCTTGAAACACATATGAGCAAGAAAATACTCACATTTTGGAAGAAGCATCTCATCTTGGGATAAACTTTCTCTAAGGTTTTTAACGTTAATTTTCAGCGATAAGAATAGATCTTTTCAGTGATGATAATAGATCTCATGAACAAGATTAATTTTCAGTGATACGAATAGATCTTATGCAAGGTATTCTATTAGATTTTGTGAGATGGAGTCACGAGTAGGCAATAAGTACAAAGTGGGACCCAAAATTGGCAGCGGCTCCTTTAACTAGATCTACTTAGGTTTTGCTCTGTACAAGAAAAAATATATAACATTTTACTTAGATTTTACATTTTCATTCTCATATTTGTGACTTTTTTTTAACGTTTACATGCTCATTGTTATTTTTCCCAACTTTCCAATCTATAATATTGCTATGGTTACAAACAAAAATCACTCTACTAATGTTGAAGCTTTGATGATGTTCAAAAAATCAATAGCCAGAGATCCCTTTACTGTTTTAGCTGACTGGGAAAACGACACTTTAAATTATGTTGAACATCAACACTGTAATGGGTCCGGTGTTGCCTGTGATTCTGTCAACAACGTCATCTCAATAAGCTTACCGGGCCAAGAAATCCAAGGCGTCATTTTCGCATAGCGTTATCACATCACAGTTTTGTAAAGCGAGCCTACCTAAAATCCAATCTCCTTTTGTTTTTTGTCGCACCTCCATCCATCCCTCTGATCCAATGCTCACACAATAAGTTTGGGGATTCCTAAGTGGGTTAAGTGAAGTATGGAATAAAGGAGATGTTGTGAAATGGAATAGGTGGGTTGAGAGTGTTGAAGTTTGTAACAAGAAACAGTGAAATTGGAATCCAGAAACAACATGAAAACACACACACTAGTGTGGGACCATAGGTCACACAGTGATGGGTCCTAATGATACATTAGTGTGCAAGAAAATTTATTAAATAAATTGGAAACATGTCTAATATAATTTTCCTTAATTAAATTGGGCAATAAATTGTAATCTTATCTCGTAATCACTGGTAATAGTTAACTAAGTGTGATAGACTTAGTTAGATCATGAAGTTTGAGTTGAGGGTAGTTGGCGAGGCATGTAGAGTGATTCTATTTGTTTTAGAGTCAAAGTTGCAGTCAGTGTGTTAGTTTAAAGCATGAGAAATAAATTAACTCAATTAAGTGAGTTAAAATCAATTTAACTTGTTGTAACTTATTGTTGCACCAGTGAGAGGTCAAGTGAATTAAATCAGATTTAATTAACATGGGGTGATCTATCAAGTGACTGATGATTTACTATTAATAGTTGCATGCATTCTAGTTCTGATGAAGACCCAGTTGAGACAGAGGTTAAGGGGAAGTTATCTATTAGTTGTATTTATAGCAAATTACCTGGGCACAATTATATACACAATAGGATGCCCATGATGTATTGCGCAATCAAGGAAGGTTGAAATTCATAAATAATATGGATTGTATTCCACAAGGATTGTGTGAGCAAGGCGACTTGAGCAGAGGCTAAGAATTTGCTAAGTACTAGCCCAACTTTGTTTATATTAGTGTGAGACAGTCAAGATAGTGCAACAGACTCTTGTGAGAAGAGTGCATTGTATTGTTTCATGATTCCTTGGTTCATTATACAATAGAGATAGAGGGGTTTTGAGCAGAAATATTTCCCCTGAAAAAATATATGTGTTACGGATTTGTAATATTCCTAAATTAGCCTACAGCTAATGGGAATATTAAAATTTTGTTTTGTTGCATTAATAGGTGAATAAGTGGGTGGGAGACCCATAAAACGCTTTATTGTGAATAAAACCACTTCTCATGTGAAAATGGATCATATTTTCAGCTAAATAAAGCACCCTAAGGTGTGGATAGGGGCTAAAACACGTTGACTGGGTCAACCTTGACCAAAATACAGTGCTGCCATGGAGGAGTGGCCATCAATGAGGCACAACGCAGTTTTAGATGGAGATGCCTTCTGTGAAAGAAGTGATTTCATTGAAGGTGGTTTAGGGTTTGCAAGCTCTTGTCTTATAAAAGGAAAGGGATGGCAACATTAGAAGGTTGTTGATGAGTATTATATTTCTGAATATATTGTCGGTTTAGACATATATCATTCTCTTTCTATTTAGATGAGAATTAATGTTGTTTAGCATTGGGTGTTCCTGGTCAGGAATCCCACCTCTTCCCATTGAGTAGCTCTTGGGAGAGTTTGTATTACATTGTCCACTGTCTAGCTTAGGGCCAAGCTTCTTCTTTCAACTATAGCGCAGATCCTATTGAGGGTTTGACTGTTTTTGCAAGCTGCAACAAGTGGAGATTAGATCTTTCAGATCTAGTCCATTTCAGTGCTTCTTTTCAGTGGAGGAGGGTTCTACTTCATTGGGAGGACAGTATTGAAGATATTGAGCATCATTTTCATATCTTGGCTGCAGGCCAACTATATTTTGATCCCTACAGCGTAGTATCAATCCAGAACTACATTATTTCTATAGGTGCAGTTTCAAGGTGGCTCAGCACACCAGTTGGAGAGTGATTTTCTGAGTGTTGGGGATCTTCCCTTCACTTTGGAGATCTGTTGGAAGAGATCATTTTATTGTTTATATCAGATCAGATCCACTTTCTAGATCTGAATATTTCCATAGATCTACAATCTTAGATCTCAGATCTACATCTTGTACTTGGTGTTTTGTTTAAAACCCCAAACGGGTTCAATAGAGGAGCTTATATAATGTATGGATCTGGTGTAGATCTAACATTTTGTCCACATACTTGCTCTATATCTGATGTGTAATCTACAACTATTGCAGAGCCAATAAATTAATGTTGTAAGGCTTTCCTGTCTTAATATATGGTTGTAGCACCTCATTTTGAGGGATTTCTGTCATTGGAGACTTGTATTTTCTTGTCATGCGTCTTAGGGGCCACTTTTAACATGTATTTTGTTGTTGTAATGACAAATGAAAGGTCTCCATATTGGCCTCCTATTTTATAAAAGATGATCTACGTTATTTTCTTCTTATTCTGCATTGTATTGTTGCATTACTCGTTTGAGAATATTACAGGATTGATTTTCTTCTTTCTTTTACTTGGTGTGATTATGCAATTGTGTTTAATTTCCATATAATTAATTGTAGATGGATTTAGTATCTTTCTAAAGTATATTGCATGATCAGATTGAATCCATTGGAATACATATTGTTTGTACAATTTCTACATGGTATCAAAGCACCATAAATCACAATAGTGGAGAAGAAATTTAGTTTTTGTTGAACAATATTCAAACTTGTAGATACTTTCGTTGGTGCGACAAGCAGATCAAGATGGCTTTCAATGGCTTAAGATTGTAATATGCACTCGAGGGAAGTTCTAATTATATTTCATGGAAAGACAGAATGGAGGTAGTGTTGGACGAAAACAGGTTGAATTAATTCATTGATAATGATATTCCCAAGCCTGCAGCAGCAGACAATGCTCTTCTTGATGCTTAGAAAAAGAAGGTAGCAAGGGTGAAGAGGATCTTATTAGAGGGAGTTCGAGATCAAATTGTCTCGAGTCTCCATGGCAAGGTGACTCCATATGTAATGTGGAAGGCCTTGACAGATCTATTTCAGAACAACGGTGACCAAAGGAAGTTGGTGTTGAAGAACAAGCTCAAGAAAATCAAGAAGGAGGAGGGCGAGACGGTACCAACATACTTGGCGAAGTTCACTCAATGTCGAGTTGAGATTGTAAGTGTTGGTGTTACCATATGAGTTGATGACTTCGTGAGCCTAGCACTTCTAGGCATTCCCAAGAGCTAGCATAGTTATCAAGACTCTATCAATGGGAGGCATAAGTTACCATGTTGGGAGTGACTTTGGTCAGATTTGATACAAGAATAATTAAGGTGGAATACCATGGATGGATTCTCACCAAGAATAATGATGAGGAAGATTGTGCCTTGGCTAGTAAGGCAAAGAAGGCCAAGGGAAATAGATCTCAAGGCGAAGCATGCAAGAAATACTTGTCCAAGATTAGATGCTTTCACTATCATGAGCATGGGAACTATGCTACAAATTGTCCATAGAAGAAAATCAAGAAGGAGCCTGCAATTGCAGCAGGTGAAGCATTGGATTTACAGTTCAAGCTTGATTTTACTCTCATTATATGCATGTCCAGCACTGTAATGGGATGCATGTGGTATTTAAACAGCGGTGCCTCATTCCATATGAAAGGGAATAGAGATCTCTTCAGTGACTTAGAGGAGAAGGACCTCCAGTAGAGCATATAGTTTGGATATGATGAGAGGTTTTGGATTGAGGGGTCCTGGCCCATGTTCAAAAGTGATGTTAACCAAGAAAACCCTCTTCCTACTGGCCCTTTCGGAAGTGACCTGCTTACGCAAGTCAAAGTCTCACCCGAAGCAGCATGGGGGGGTGCTGGAATCAGGTTTTTGTTGGAAATACTGAGAGGGGGGCGGGGGTGGGGGGTAAATCAATATTCCTTTCAATTAGTATTATTATTAATATTTCAAAGCATTAGTTAATCTTCAATTATTATCAATGTTTGTAGAATGATAGTAGTAAACAAAAGGAACACGAATGCACATAGGTTTTAAGGTGGAAACCCCCTCTGGGAAAAAAACCACCTGAATGATTTTCTAATGATTCTTGAATATTCAACTCCAATTGAAAATAAAGATCTAACTTCCTAGAATATAGAAAATCATTCTTCATCGGATGGATGCTCCAACGCCTGATATTATTCATTAGTCAACTAAATGGATTCCCCAACACCCAATGAGCTACAACTCACCCTAGCACCACCCTACCACCCTATAGAAGAATAAAAGAAGAATGGACTCCCGTACTAGGGAAAATGGTCCACTTTAAAATGATATAAAATGATGTAGAAGAAGAATACACACTATACTATAACCTAAACTATGACACAAATACCTAATGATGATCCTAGACCTCCTGACACTGCCTCTTCAATTCTTGGTAGATAGACACTAGTACAAATTTACCAATGAGGCTTTTACAATGACTCGGTACAATGATACCTTTACAATGATTGTATGTAGTGCTACCCACGTGAAGACTTCATGTGGTGACCTTCTTGTTGTTGTTCTCCACCTTGATTGCTGCTCTTGTCATGCTACCCTTTCTCACTCTTCAGAAAATTAGATCATGCATTGAGTCTTATCTTGATGAATATATAATACCTTCAAAACTTCTTGAAGGAAATACCCATGACATGATAATAGAAAAACCTACCTCATCCTACAGAGCATATGTCAATGCTGAACAAAAAAAAAACAAATTAGAATGCAAGAACCTAATGCAATTAAGAGATGAACATGCATATACATAATATACTTACCTAGAGCTTACCTCTACTGTACCTTTCTTTCCTTTTCTTCCCTAGAAAGTCTAGTCCTTCGCAGCCCTTGACAACACATGATCTAGATTTTTCTTGCCTTCTAGGAGCTCGATATTGAAGTTGGCGTATATTTGTTATTTCAGATCTCCAATATGTGATTTTCGGTCTTGTATTAGTCCTCTAAGTCTTATTTCCAATGCCAAAGGTCTAACCCAATTTGGATTCTTCAAGGCAAATTTATGCCCAATCTCTCGCAAAGACCTAATTATGGACTAGTTCAGTAGAGTGAACTTGTACGAAATGACACATGTCACTGTTTCCTCATTAGGCTTTGAAATTGATACACAAAAAACTACAGTTTGTGCACTATCTGCCACTTGCTACATAATTCCAATCCGATACTCAGAGAGAGATTTATGACGATTTTCCCAAGGTCACCTCTTTGAGATGAAGTTCAAGAGCCTGCAAAAACCCTAACTTCCACAGATAATATCACCAAAAATATTATGCACCATGATCTGAAATTTTTACACGAGATTCCTCAAGATTTTGGCTTCACCTCATAAAAATTTAAGCTTCTAAACCTTCGTAGAAATAAATTTATAGCTAAAATTCCACGATGGCCTGTTTCAAGTAGTGAAATTCCTACATGAGGAGGATATGAGGATCACAATTTATATAAATGCTTAGGTTGAGAGGGGCCTCAAAAAGTGAACGTGGGAGGGATTTTAGGAGCTTAAAAATGATTAAATATTGTCTGTTCAATGACCGCAACCAATTATTAGTGTCATGACACAACCCCATGGGGTTTTAGCCCACTAACTGGGGTTACTAACTTCAAACATGAATATATCTCAAAACGTGAAGAATTTCGTGGTGTGCCATATATCAACGGAAAAATATCAAAAAGTAGAAACCATCAAAAATATCCTTGACTCTGATTATAGTAATTTGGTAGGTCAAAATTCCCATGCAAGATTTGGGTAGCCCTTGCTGCTTCTTGGGTTGACATCAATGACAACCACTGATCAAAAATCTCCCCCTTTGGCATTGATGTCAACACCAGTACTCCCCCTGCGATCATGACACCTCTTCCTACAAATTTCTCTCCCCCTTTGACATCAATGGCAAAGGGTAACTCCCCCTGACACACAACCATCCTACGGACTTGTACACACTTCCACTCTCCCTTTATATTCTGAATAAGGAAAATCTAATGAGAACTTTGGAGAATCCCAAGCTTCTGGCGAAGATATTCAAATGCTTCACGAGGTAAAGGTTTAGTGAAGATATCAATTATTTGTTCTTTTGTACCAACATATTCAAGTTTGTTATTATTTTCAGTGACTTGTTCTCTAACAAAATGATATTTGATCAGAATGTGTTTTTTTTAATGCATGAAAGGATTCTTGAGGATACTGATGGCACTAGTGTTATCAGAGAATATGGGAATAGGCTTATTGAATTGTACTTGAATATCTTGCAAAGATTTTTTCATGCAAAGGACTTGAGTACAAGCTGCCGCTGCAATGTATTCTACTTCCACTATAGATAACGAGATTGAGGTTTTCTTTTTGCTCAACCACGAAACGAGACAACCACCTAGATAGAATGCTTCTCCACTAGTACTCTTACGATCATTAACGCTTCCTGCCCAATCTGCATCTATAAATGCTTTAATAATTAGATTGTTACCCTTGGGATACCACATGCCATATTATTTTGTGCCCTTTAGATATCGAAGAATTCGTTTGAAAACAATAATATGTGATTCTTTTGGTGTTGCTTGGAATCTTGCTACTTGTCCAACTGCTTGCATAACATCTGGCCGGGAGGCTGTTACATACAGAAGACTACCAATCATATATCTGTACAACCTCTGATCCACATCCTTAGATAAGTCATCTATGCTCAATTTGCAACTTGTTACCATTAGAGTAAGGATGGTTTTTCAATCTTCCATTTTGAATTTCTTGAGAATTTCCTTGATGTACTTGCTTGACATATAAATATTCCTTTCTCTTGCTGAGATATTTGAAGCCCTAAGAAGTATTCCAGTTCACCAAGTAAAGACATATTGAACTCAATTTGAATCTTTGTAGAAAAGTTCTTACTTAGTTGATCACCATTGCTACCAAATATTATATCATCCACATATACCTCAACGATTGTTAAATTATCTTTATCTATTTGTACATAAATATTGCTATCAGCAATACCTTTCTTGAACCGTTGTTGACATAGATATCCATCAAGATGAGAATAACATGCTCTAGGAGCCTGCTTGAGACCATATAGAGCCTTCATTAACCTGCAAACATAGTCTTATTTTTCTAATAGTAGAAAACCTTCAAACACGCTATGTGAGGCATGTCGGCATGGCAAGAAAACAAAAGTTGAATTTAAAACAAAAGAACACTTTGCATCACATCCATTGGAATTGATACATACTGATCTATGTGGTCCTGTGAGAACAAAAGGCTTAGAGGGAGAGTTATATTTCATGTTAATGATAGATGACTATACCACGATGACAACTGCCAATTTCCTAAAGATAAAATTTGAAGCACTTAAGTTCTTTAAGATCTACAAGGAGATGGTCAAAAATGAAACTAATTTGAAAATAATATATATTGATTTATGTGGTACTGTGAGAACAAAAGGCTTATACGGATAATTATATTTCATTTTAATGATAGATGACTATACCTGGATGATAGTCATCAATTTCCTAAATAAAAAATCTAAATCATTTGAGTGCTTTAAGACCTACAAGGAGTTGGTCGAAAATGAAACTGATTTGAAAATGCCAAAGGGAGAGATTGTTGATCACTGGTTGTCATTGATGTCAACCACTGATCAACATTTTCTGCACTGTGAGAGATATTTGGAATGATTTGTGTGCCCTAAGATCCCAAACAACCTTAAATAGACCTCCCCAACAATAGCCTTAACCAGTAAGCCC
Source organism: Pinus albicaulis (assembly GCA_034641835.2). NCBI lineage: Eukaryota > Viridiplantae > Streptophyta > Pinopsida > Pinales > Pinaceae > Pinus > Pinus albicaulis. The sequence goes on from CM076570.1 coordinate 1,624,551,686, forward strand.
TCTACAGATAGATTTAGGTCAAGTATGTAGATTGTCATGCGCAAGTTAGCACAACAATCATAAATTAATTACTAACCCTTAACATATCATACTAGAGATTTATACCATCAAATATATCCAATAAGAAGTCATATAAACCCAACCACAGTTTGCGAAAGAGATCTAAGTGTAGCAAGTACATAAATTGGAAACAAGATACAACAACATTCATAACATAATTAATAGATGCATAAAGAACTTAGATATCCGCAAAAATATTACTTTATTACAAAATGAGTTCAGATCCTTCATACAAACACTTTAACTACCCGCGCACACAGTCAGTGGGGTCCGCACATAAGAGGACTAAGGTCTCCGTGCACACAACCAGCAGGAGCCTTCTACCCAGAGCATCCACCCCAAACTATGACAACCTATCTAGATCTATTATCCACGTTCAGTCTTATCCAAAATACTACCTCCCTAGACTCAATCTATTCACTTATTTATACTATTTAGCCTGCGCTATCCTATGGTCCACAAAACATGGTTTGCAGCCCCTTGATCTACCCTTTTGACCCATTACAATTCGTGAAGGATTTTGACCCACCCCAAAACCCTTGTGAAAGACTAAGTTATTACAAAATATGGAAAAATTGTCAGACTTACAGGACCCTCCTCCAACAACCCCCCAACACAGTCTTGTGACTCGTCCCAAGTCACACTAGCAGTGGGGTATTCATTTTGAGCTCGAGCGCTTCAATAGCCATAGAAAATGGTGGCAAGATACCTACACTTTGGTCTGCGACACTTTGCATGGTCTCGACCATCTGTTCTGATGGGGGGCCTTCAACGGTTGAAGTGACCTTTTGCATCATCTGGTTCAAGCTCTGAACAACAACATCAAGGTCCTAAGAGAGCTGTATGGCCTCTTCCACCCAAGACTTCATGTGATCGGTGACAATTTGCTTCCAACAGCATAGTGCCTCCACTTCGCCTTACATCGCATGGTTGGTCAGAAGGTGTGACATTCTATAAGCGGGGATGAGGGTAAGTAGAACCTCTTGTAAGTCATCGAATTCCTGCTGCTTCGCACGCAATTCCTCATTGATTTTCTTGACTAAAGGATATGTCTGTACAGAGGTCCATAGTCCCATGGCTTTATCAAGAAAGGAGGAGCCATACGTGAAAGATGTTGAAATGCCATCCACAACGTTCTGGATAGTAGTTGCCCGCTATGCGCACACTTCGATGGGAGTCTCAGGTTGCAGTTGCACCTCCAATACAACAATCTGCTGCTCAAAATCTGCCTTTATGGACTAAACTTCTGACTTGGAAGCTTTGAGAGCTGCGACCGGGTCTTCTACTTTAGCTTGTGGTGCGACAAAGGCTGAGATAACGATATCGGGAATCTCACCGCATAACCTGTCAATGACACTTTCCAATTTCGCTCTTTGAGCCAAGGATGTATGTTGTGTTGTTTGAGCCTGATGAGACTCTTCTGTTTTGGCAGCTACAACTTGCTCAACTTCGCTAAACTTCTGTTGGGTGCATGCCTCCTTGTCCTGAAGTTCTGAAGAAATGAAGATGTGTAATGTGTGGAGCTTCCCACTTGGTAACCTAGCTAGGTCAAGGTTGACCTCGTAAAATGTGTGGACTTGCACGCATAAATCTGTTAGATCTAGAGATACCGCGATGCCCAGGAGTGTGCAGACTTTGCTTCATGCGGTAGGCTCTTTTGCACCAGCCTCGCTTGATCCACACTCACTTTCACCAGCCTCCCTTGATCCACAGTTGCTTGCAAGGTATCAGCCTTGAACTACATAACATATAAGCTAGACTGCAAGGCTTCCATTACAGCCTTGTGTTGAGCCTCCATGGAGCTCCACCAGTCCTCAGACGCTAAGGCAACTGCATCAGAAAATTTGTCGAGGTCCTCCTCTGTCAGAGTAACCTCCTCTTCTCCGCCCATCTTGGACCCTTTCCTTTTCTTGCACGACCCCTTAGATGTTTCTCCTCCACGATTGATGTCGCGCGAGGATTTTGCACCATCTCCACCAAGCCCATCCAACCCGCTGGGAGCCACCTCCACATGGTCACCTCCTAGATCCTGATCTCTGTCTGTTCCTGCATCGTTGTTGGCATCCAAGTATTTTTCAACTTCTTTATGTTTTCCACCTGTCTCTGTGTGTTTCTCAGTGGTATTTTTGGGTATTGTGTCTTGTGGAGTCAGGGCTGTCTCTTTTAGATTCGTTTCCTTTGGGGCTATTTCTTTCCCGGATGTGGATGGTGTGACAGGCTTTGTAGAGCTCAGCCCAATCTTCCATGACTTTTGCCAGGAGATGACGACCTAGTCAACCTCTTCTTTCATAACCATGTAGGGTTATGGATATCAATTGGGGCTCTTATGTGCCTTAATCATGATGTGGTGCATTATTACCTGAAACAACACCATGATTTTATACTTCTCATATATGGCCCACGAGAGTCATGGTCGAGAATGAATAGCCTGCGCTAATGTGGTTGCAAAAAGAACCTAGAAAATTTTGTTTTATTCGACCTGCTTGTCATTCAACGAGTCCCATAAATTTGCATAGTGTGCCCCCTCACAGACACCTGCCTCAATGTTGGGAAGGATTGTATCCTCTAGAGTTTTCCATGCTACCAATGCAATCATCAATAAAAGCCATGAATAGCAAAAGGGCTTCCCCATTTCCTGTGATTCACATGCATTCTCCAAAATCTACTCACATAGAAAATGTGACCAGTTATATAGAACCCCTTTTTCGCACTGCGCCGCCAAGGCAATGATGTGTGCCATGACTATCTTCGGTTGGAATTTCCACATAAGCCTACATCCCAGGACAAGGGTATCCTTAGATATTTCCTGGTCATTGATGGTCTGGACTAGGAAACTCTACTTTTTTGTTTTGACCTCACATATTTATTTTACCTCCATTACTACCTTCAACTAGGTGCTTTTACCAAATCCTTCCATTGGATGGGGCCCCCTCATGGGTAGGCCAGTGATCCAATGGATCAGTGCGGCATCGATTGGGATTCTTCCCTGAATCTAGAGCATGTCATCATGGGCCAAGGTCAAAAATTGGCAAACGCACAGGCTAGTGATGGGGTGTTGCCCAAAATAGGGGATCCTTAGCAGATTCATCACTCCCATATTGTTCAATCCATGCGCCCATGGCATCGGATCTACTTTTAGGACATTATCATACAACACATGATCTAATTAATTTTCTGGGGCCAACTAAGGGAATGTTGCTTCATTGGTGAGATCATAATCATAAAAATTCATTTGAGGGAGCATGTCATGCATTTCGCTGAGGAAAAGTACATACAATGGACTACGCTACAACAGAAAAGGGATCAAGATGTGCATGAGCTGATGAATCTATTCCATACCTTGTGCATGAAGTTGGGTGTCAAATATTCATAGAAACATTTAGTGCTTAAGTACCACAATTGCATACATCTGCTTGCTTGGTGCAGGATACCGGTATGCTTCCAAGATTGAGTAGAAATTCGAATGGAAGAATCAATATTTTGGATATGTGAATTAGAAGTAAGGGAAAGGTGCCGCCAAATCATAGAACAAAGGACAAATCCAAGGTAGGGTGACCCAAGAAAACTCGTCGAAGCTGCAAGCGAAGAAAAACACCATGAAGCTCAAGAAGGACAGGGGAAAGTGGTGTGAGTTTCATAAGAGATCCACTCAAAACACAAGTGAGTGTTGGGCCAAGAAGTCATTGGTGGCTGAGCTGAAGGCTTTTGAATCATATGCATTTTTTGACTTTGAGTCAGAACCCAACAAGGGGAATGACAAAGGGAAGTAGATTATTGATGTAGAGTTGAGTGCCATCATTTCCACCACCAAGATATAAAAGTAGCAACTCGAAGATCCAAAGGAGTGGGAGCACCTATTCCATTCTGAGATGTGTGTGAAGGGTTCCCCACTACAGTTCATTGTCGACAGAAGGAGCCAAAAGAACCTCATTTTAGCAGAGGGCATGAAGCGGTTGGGCCTACCGACTACAACACACCCACAACCATACACCATCAGCTGGCTTCACCAAGGACAGGATCTTCATGTTCGTTAGTAATGTTGCCTTCCCTACAACATCAAGCCGATTCATGGATGAGGTCTTATGTGATGTTTCCCCTCTTGAATTTTTTGATGTATTATTAGGCCAACCATACTTATGGAACCAAAATGTTTTATATGATTCTAGGCCTCACCCCGTTAATTTTACTTTGGGTAATAATATTTACAAGATACTTGATCCAGATTTATGTAGGAACGCAACAGAATAAACACATAACCATAAATACAGAGATGCAGTAGAAATAACACTTCATTTCATTAATATCAAAGAACTGAAATTTTCTTACAGACAAAATGGAAATAAACTAGCTAGGGCACTGGTTGCTATCTCTGAGAAGAGATGTGGCAGCTACAGGCCTCTGAACTGAGTTACAATGAGGCTCGAGGGCCTATTTATTATTGAGAAACAATGGAGAACCCTAAACATCCCAAAAACCTAACCCTAGGAGATGAAGCGCCAAAACTATGGGCCCCGTTTGGGTAAATTGGTGTTTCAACTTCCCAGGGACGTAACTTGGCATACTATCTCCGTTTGACGCACATGATACATCATTAGAAAGCTCTATCCGAGGACTACAACTTTCAAGATGAATTTGATGATCAAATTTTCTGGCGGCGTGATGCCCAAAAAACGTCGTTTAGGGCCTCAAAACGGCTCCGGAAGTTCACGACTCGAAAAAATGCTAAAAATAGTAAGTTGTGCTATAATTAAGGAAACTGAAAAACTGAAAGAAACAATGGTGGGGCCCCAAGTGGAATAGGTGGGTGACACCAATATCCAACCCGGATCATTCCTTCCCCTTAGGAAGCAATGGTCCCCATTGCGTTAAGTTCCTCCATGAGATGAGGAAATTTCGTTGAACTTGGTCCCCGGTGAACCACTTTCCTTGGTGCAGGAGCTGGGCTGGGCCACAACCCGATACAGCTTGGATCCTTGCTGGAGAGTGTTCTTAATTTTCATGTCCATGATACAATCTGTGGTGGCCTGTTCCATGCAGTCTGGGTTTAACTCTGTTGGTGTCAGTTGTTCTGCAATGTCCGAAGTGTCCAGTAGAGGTGGGAAGTAAGGACGAAGGCGATCCACATTGAAGACTGGGTGCAGACCAAGGAATGGTGGAATACTCAGCTCGAAAGCATTGTTCCCTACAGCCTTGGTGATGGTGTACGGCCCGTATCGGAGCGGGCGAAGCTTGCGGTGAGGTCCAGTGAGGCGCTCCTTCTGCAAATGCAGCCATACTTTGTCACCCACCTGGAAGTTGTGTGGCACCCGGTGTTGATCATGGCGCTGCTTGTACTTCGCATTGGTTCTGTCCAATATATCATGAACCTGTTGGCGGATGTGTTGAATGCGCTCGATGAAGCTACTTGCTTTGTCAACTTCAGACTGGACGTGCGCTGAATCGGCCTGAGCAGCTGCAAATGGCATGGCTACGTCAATGGGACATAGTGGCTGGAATCCCAAGCCCACCTGAAAGGGGCTATGGCCAATTGAACTGTGGAGAGCCCGGTTATAACTATGTTGTACATAAGGGAGGCTCTCGTCCCATGTGAGTGGATGCTTTGAATTGTACATGCGCAGAATGTGTACAATCATTCTGTTGACGACCTCTGTCTGGCCATCTGTTTGGGGATGGAAAGCTGTGGACTTGGTGAGCTTTGTGTCCAACATTGACCAGAGGCTGGACCAAAATGTGCCGAGGAACCTGCTATCTCGATCTGATATGATAGACTATGGGATCCCAAAGTGCACCCACACTCGTTCAAAGAAGAGTTTAGCAGTGGCTTCTGCTGTGATATTCTTCTTACAGGCCGCCATGATGGCCATCTTCGAGAATCTGTCAACGACCACTAAAACACAGTCATTTCCATTCTTAGTAGAAGGCAGGCCCGACATGTAATCCATGGAGATGGATTCCCACGGTCGACTAGGGGTAGGTAGTGGAGTATATAGGCCTTGCTTCTTGATGGTCGGTTTGGAAATGGCACAAGCAGTGCAGGATCTGATGTGATTCTCGACATCCTTTCGAAGGTTCGGCCAATAGAAATACTTCTGTAGTATTGCTACTGTTTTCTCGACCCCGAAATGCCCAGCGACTCGACTGTAGTGTGCTTCCCATATCATCTTGGCACGCTCGCTTGAAGGAACACAAAGGTGTCCCAGGTGACATAAAAGTGCATCTTTGAGGTGAAAATTTGGAACTTGCGTGCCCCCCAAGAGTGCCTTGTAAGTGTGGCCGAATTCTGGGTCACTCTCATAGAGAAGCGGCCAATCAGAAGTCTCGTGCCCACAAGAGTTGAGCACGGTGGTGAGCGCCACGATCGGTGGTCGGCTGAGGCAGTCTGCAACATTATTGGTGCTACCCTTCTTGTACTTTATGTTCAAATGAAACTGTTGCAGATATGTGGACCACTTCTGATGGCGATCATTCTGCAACTTCCCTTGTGTCTATATGAACTGCAAGGGTCGGTGGTGGGTGTGGATGATTGTTTCCTTCCCAAAAATGTAATGCTTCCATTGTCGACAGGCTTGCACCATGCAATACATTTCTTTGTCATAGGTGGGATACTTGCGAACTGTCTCAGACAATGTCTCACTGTGATATGCCACTGGATTTCCTTGTTGAGTAAGAACTGCCCCAATAGCATAGTCAGAGGCATCTGTCTCGATCTCAAATGGCTGCTGCGAGACTGGTAGGGTGAGCACTGGGGCAGAACAGAGGCAATTTTTCAATTCTTTGAACGCCTTTTCTTGAGGTTCCGACCAAAAGAATTTTGCTCTCGTTCCTCCTTTGGTGACTTGACTCAAGGGCCAAGTGATATGAGAGAATCCCAACACGAATCTACGGTAGAAATTAGCAAGACCCAGAAAGCTACGAAGCTCTGTTATAGTGGTCGGGGCTGGCCAATCCCGAATGACTTGGATCTTGGCTGGATCCACATGCACCCCCGTTTCATCAATAATGTACCCCAGATATTGAACCTGGGTCATGCCAAATGTGCACTTCTCCAAATTGGCACACAACTTGTGTTGTCGCAGTGTTTGGAGGACTTGTCGGATGTGATGAAGGTGCTCTTCCCAAGTCTTGCTGAAGATCAGAATGTCATCCAAGTACACCACTAAGAATGAGTCGGTGAATGGCTGCAAGATGTCATCCATCATCCTCATGAAGGTTGCAGGAGCATTTTTCAACCCGAAAGGCATGACCAGCCATTCAAAAAGGCCTTCCTTAGCTTTGAAGGCAGTCTTCCACACATCAGAGGGTTCAATTGGTACCTGGTGATACCCAGACTTCAGGTCGATCTTACTGAAATATTTTGCACCTTGGAGTTGGTCCATAAGGTCATCAATCCGTGGGATTAGGTACCTATTCCGGACAGTGATCTTGTTCAGCGCCCGATAGTCAATACAGAGTCTCCACGTCCCATCCTTCTTCTATACCAACACGATCGGGCTCCCACAGGGCGATGAACTTGGTCTGATGTGACCTTTCTGCAACAGCTCCTGAATCTGCCTCTTGATTTCATCATTTTCCAAAACAGAGCGTCGATAGATCGGTCCATTGGGTAGTGGCGCACCTGGGGTCAGATCAATCGGGTGCTTGACCTGGCAGTGCAGAGGAACCCCTGTGGGTGAGGTGAAGATGTCCCCGTACTCCTCCACGACCTTATCCATTTGTTGCTGTCGTGCAGAGGGGCCCTGTCTGGAGGTCGTGGCCACAGTCTTCTTCTTGCCCTGGGGGCGGATCATCAGAAAAACGAATTTCCTGGTTTGGGAAATGAGCTTACTACATTGTTTTGCAGTAACCAAAGAGATAGTCGTAGGAGGTGGTACCTCTGGTATCCTGTACAACTTATTTTCCAAAGTAATAATAACAGCACGAGGTCGAGACTCATACACAGCATGACGCTTCCACAAGTATGGTTGTCCTAATAATACATCAGAAACATCAATAAGAGCAACGTCACATAATACCTCATCCGTGAAGGGCTTGATGCTATAGGGAAGGCGGCACTGCTGGCTGACGCGGAGATCTCGTCCTTGGTGAAGCCACCCGATGGTGTATGGATGTGGGTGAGCCGTGGTTGGCAAGCCCAACCGCTTCACGGCGTCTGCTGAAATGAGGTTCTTTTGGCTCCCATTGTCGACAATGAACTGTACAGGGGAGCCCTTTACCCACATCTGGGAGTGGAAGAGACGTTCCTCCTCCTCCGGATCTTCCGGTTCCTCCTTCTGGACCTTATAGGCGGTTGTTGGGCTCCGGCATCAGTCAGTCTGCTTCCCTTTTCCTTCCCCTTGTGGTTCGACATGCTATGCCCACATGCGACCCACCTAAAGCCCTCATCCCCGCTCACCAGCGATCATTGTCCCAATCACTTGTGTTGTTGTGGAGGATTTTACAACCCACACCACTTCTCTCCCCCATGTCCTCTTGGCTTTGCGGCCTGCTATTTTCGTGGCTTCGACAGCGTTCCTAGCCACCTCCCTTTGCGTTCTATCCTTGTCTGGGTTTTGGAAGCACCTTCTTGCTTTTGATTCGCAGATCCAAATTCTCGCTTCTTCTGCTTAAATTTCTGCTCGATCTTGGCGGCATAGCGATATGCCGTGCCAAGCGATGTAATGTCGAGGAACTCCATTTCCTCCTGAATATGTTTGTGCAGACAGCCGCGGTACTTGAGCACCAAATGTCTCTCTGAATCTTTAATACCCAACTTTGTGCGCAGGGTATGGAACATATTCGTCAGTTCATGCACATCTTGATCCTTTTGTTGTCGCAGCGTGGTCCATTGTATGTACTTGTCCTCATAGCTCCCTACGGGATAGTACTGTTCCTTGACGGCGTCTCGTAAAGAATTCCAAGTTGGTACAGCCGAGAACAGAGAGGGTTCTGTCTGGTCCTTGTTCTCACAGTAGGTTTCCCACCAGTCCTTAACATGGGGGGTAGCTTTGAGGAGTGCAAAAATAATCTTCTCCCGGTCTGAAAAGTCATGAACAGAGAAATATCCTTCTAATAGATTCAACCATCTATCTACGGCATCCGCGTCTATTTGACCCTCAAATATGGGAATGTCAAAATTTACTTGTACCTTAAAGGGAGTCGCAACTCCAGAGTGGCTACTAGATGCAGATGCGCCGCCGGTGGGCAGCCGTTGAAGGATCTGAGCAAATTTATCCATCATCGCGTTCCTTTGTTTTTCGAGGGCCTCCTCGAGCAATATTTTGATAGGATCTCCTGCTTCCTCATCTTTCTTTTTGTCCCCCATGGGCATCCGTCGAGGTTTGCGAGGCGGATCTTGCAAAGGTTCCACCAGATCAAGCCCTAGCTCCTTATACCCCGACCTCGTTGGGGACATGCAAAGAAGGATCGAGAAAAAGCAGACCGCTCTGATACCACTGATCCGGATTTATGCAGGAACGCAACAGAATAAACACATAACCATAAATACAGAGATGCAGCGGAAATAACACTTCATTTCATTAATACCAAAGAACTGAAATTTGCTTACAGACAGAATGGAAATAAAACTAGCTAGGGCACTGGTAGCTATCTCTGAGAAGAGATGTGGCAGCTACAGGCCTCTGAACTGAGTTACAATGAGGCTCGAGGGCCTATTTATTATTGAGAAACAATGGAGAAACCTAAACATCCCAAAAACCTAACCCTAGGAGATGAAGCGCCAAAACTATGGGCCCCGTTTGGGTAAATTGGTGTTTCAACTTCCCAGGGACGTAACTTTGGCATACTATCTTCGTTTCACGCACATGATACATCATTAGAAAGCTCTATCCGAGGAATAAAACTTTCAGGATGAATTTGATGATCAAATTCAATTGTAAAACGATACCCAAAAAACGTCGTTTAGGGTCTCAAAACGGCTCCGGAAGTTCAAGATCCGAAAAACTACTAAAAATAGTAAGTTATGCCGAAACTGAAAAAATGAAAGAGACAATGGTGGGGGCCCAAGTGGAATAGGTGGGTGGCCACCAATATCCACCTGGATCAATACTGGAGGTAGCACTACCTATCACTATCTCTTTTATCACTGCAAAGAAATGTAGTAGCTTATTTCCCAAGCTAGGATTTTTTTTCCTTATGATCCACCCTCAGGGTAAGAAGAAGACATTGGCCATGACCTCTAGATAGGGCTCCTTCACATGGAAAAAATATATTCTCATGGTCATGGACGAGTACAAGGACATCTTCACCTCACCCACAAGGATGCCTCTGCACTGTCAGGTCAAGCACCCCATCAATCTGACCCTAGGCACGCCACTACCCAATGGACCAATATCTCAACACTATGTTCTGGAGAACAATGAAATCAAGAAGAAGATTCAGCAGATACTTTAGAAAGGTCACATCCATCCGATTTCATCACCATGTGCGAGATCAATCGTGTTAGTGAAGAAGAAGGATGTGACTTGGAGACTTTGTATTGACTATCATGCATTGAACAAGATCAATGTCCGGAATAGGTACTCAATCCCACAGATTGACGACCTTCTATACCAACTCAGGGGGGCCAAATATTTTAGAAATATTGACTTGAAGTCTGGGTATCACCAAGTACCAATCAAACCCTCTAATGTGTGGAAGACTGCCTTCAAATCCAATGAGGGCCTTTTTGAATGGCTAGTCATGCCTTTCAAGTTGACGAATGCTCCTGAAAACTTCATGAGGTTTATGGATGACATCTTGTGACCATTCAAAAACTCATTCGTGGTGGTGTATTTTGATGACATTCTCATCTTCATCTATAGTTTGGAAGAGCCCCTCCACCACACTTGACAGGTCCTCCAAACACTACGGAAACACAAGTTGTGTGCCAATTTGGAGAAATTCACTTTTGACATGACCCAAGTTCAATGTTTGGGACATATCATTGATGAGAATGGGGTGAATGTGGACCCATCCAAGATCCAAGTCATTTGGGATTGACCATCCCCAACCACTCTAACAGAATTCTGTAGATTTCTGGATCTTTCCAATTTCTACTACATGTTTGTGTTGGGGTTTTCGCATATCACTTGGACCTTGAGTCAAGTCGCCAAGGGAGGAGCAAAAGAAAAATTCTTTTGGTCTAAATATCAACAGAAGGAGTTCACAGAGTTGAATCATCACCTCTACTTTGCACCATTTCTCACACTACCAAACTTGCAACAACCATTTAAGTTCGAGACAGATGCTTATGACTATGATACTGGGGTATTTCTTACTTAGCAGGGTCATCCAGTGGCATATCACAATGAGACACTTTCAAACATAGTTTTGAAGTATCCCACCTATGACAAAGATATGTATTCCATTATTCAGGCATGCCAACAATGGAAGAATTACATTTTGGGGAAGTAAATTATCATCCACACAGATCACCAACCCCTACAGTTCATACAGACACAAGGTAATTTGCAGAATTATCGCTATAGAAATGGTTCACATACCTACAACAATTCCATTTGAACATCAAGTACAAGAAGGGAAACACCAATAATGTTGCAGACTTCCTCACCCGACCACCAGTCATGGCGTTAACCATTGTGCTCGATTCTTGTGGGCACGAGACATCTGATTGGATGCATCTCTACCAAATCGATCCATAATTCTACAAGACATACCAAATGCTCATGGAAGGTAAGGAAGTTACATATTTCCAACTCCAAGATGCACTATTATGCCACCTAGGACACCTATGTGTTCCTTCAAGGGAGCATGCCAAGATGATTTTGGAAGTGCAATACAGTTGGGTCATTGGACATTTCAGGGTCGAGAAAATAGTGGCATTATTGCAAAAATATTTCTATTGGTCGAGCCTTCGACAAGATTTCTAGAAGTACATTAGATCCTGCACTATCTGTGTCACTGCCAAACCAACCATCAAGAAGAAAGGCATATATACTTCGTTTCCTACCCCTAGTCGACCTTGGCAGTCCATGTCTATGGGTTACATGTTAGGCCTTTCTTCTACCAAGCATGACAACAATTGCATTTTTGTGGTTGTCGATAGATTCTCTAAAGTGGGCATTATGGCAGTCTACAAGAAGAATATCACAATAGAAACCACTTCTAACCTCTTCTTTAATGAGTGTGGGTACACTTTGGGATACCACAGTCCATTATCTAACATTGGGACAAAAGGTTACTCAGTACATTTTGGTCAAGTATTTAGTCAATGGTGGACACCAAACTCACCAAGTCCACAAGTTTCCACCCCAAACTGATGGCTAAGCAAAGGTTGTCAAGAGGATGATCATACACATTCTATGCATGTACAACTCAAAGCATCCACACACATGGGATGAAAGCCTTCCCTATGTCAAACACAACTATAACCAAGCTCTCCATGGCTCAAATGGCCATAGCCCCTTTTAGGTTGGCTTGGGATTCCAACCAATATGTCCCATTGATGTGGCCATACCATTTACAACTATTCAGGAAGATTCAGCTCATGTCCACTCCGAAGATGACAAGTCGAACAACTTCGTTGAGTGAATTTAGCAAATTTTCCAATAGTTCCATGACATATTGGACAGAGCCAATGCTAAGCACAATTATCCACATGATTAGCATCGGGTGCCACACAAATTCCAGGTGGGTGAAAAAGTTTGGCTACATTTGCAGAAGGAGCGCCTTGCTTGACCCCACTACACGCTATGCCCGCTTTGATATTGGAAATACACCACCACCAAGACTATAAGGAACAATTCCTTTGAGCTTAGTATTCCACCATTCCTTGGTTTTCACCCAGTTTTCAATGTGGACTGCCTTCAACCCTACTTTCCACCATTACTCAACATATCTAACATTGCAAAACAAATCACGCTAATAGAGTTAAAGCCAGACTTTATGGAAAAATACACAGCTAATCATATCATGGACACACAGATTGCAAACACCCACCAATAGAGGATCTATCTATATCGATTTGTCAAAGCAGGCCAACCCCTTCACTAGGGCAAGTAGTTCACCAAGGACCAGATTCAACAGAAATTTCCTCACCTCATGGAGGATATGTATGCAATGGGGACCATTGCCTCCTAAGGGGGGAGGAATGATCTAGGTGGATATTGGTGGCCACCCACCTATTCCACCTAGATCTCCAATCATTTTCATTAGTTTCCTTATTTATAGCAACATTTACTATTTTTAGCAGTTTTTTGGGTCCTCAAATTTCAGAGCGGTTTTACTATTTTTAGTAGTTTTTTTGACCCCCTTGTTACACAGTAATTTGTCACCCTGTTCACTTCCTGTCCATGATCCTGAAGTGACCTAAAAATATCCTAAGAAGAGTATTGTTGAATTTCTAAAGAGAAAAAGGACCAAGAAGTCTATACAAGGAAAAGGTAAAGAAAAAGAGGAACAGCAGGAGAGTAGTCATGAAAAGGAAAGGGAGTTTGACATCATACAAATAGGAAATGATGCTGGAGATGATGAAGCTAGAATTCTTGAGGCTCTTTTTAAAAACAGAGAAGCCCAAATTCATGACATAGAAGTTGATCTAGAAAGGTCAAAGGACCTCATACATTTCCTACAAATGCAAAATAAACAAATGTGTGGGCAAATGGCAATTTATGAGGCCCAGGCTTTCAAATATCAAAGAGAGGCACACAAAGCTCAAGTCAAGCTTGAAGAATATATGGGTGAATTTGATGATACTGAGGAAGAAGAGCAACCAGTAAGAAAAAGGCCTAAGACTATGGGTCTTAGGAAAGCCTTGGAGTAAAAGAAGGAAGAAGAAGCAGCCCTTGTTCGATCTTATCGTCTCACACAATTGCTCGCCCAAGAAATAGAAAATGATAAAGAATCATGTCTTGAAAGAGCCAAAAATAATTTAGAGGATAAATTAGAGAAGGCAAACAAATACTGGGTATACATAGAAAGATGACTGGGCATTACAAGAAATTGAACCAATTTGCCCGAAGAAAACTCAAACTTGTTCAAGAAAGGCTCAAAACTACCCGAAGGAGGTGCCTGGTGGAAAAAGAGGAAAAATACATATCTAGGCTTGAAATATTGGCCTCATCTTCGTTTCATGTTTCTAAGAACCCATAAGGGGCTTGCTCGCCAAAATTGAGCAAATTTTGACATGATTTTGTTTTTTGTGTTTTTTGGCCCTAATTGCACATTTTTCAAGGCGTTGCCACGAGTGCTAGGAGCATACTCAGCTCATGAAATTAATTTTTTTGTATGGATTAAATTCAAGGGTAGATACTCACAAATTGTAAGATCAAAAGGAGGTGTTTTGGTCCCCCAAAGAGGCAAAAATCAGTCAAACTTCACCTTTCTGCCTCACATATCAGCATATGAGACCCCCTTGGGTTTCTTCACTCATTCCACCTTTGACAGACTTCTAGGGATCAGTTTTGGAAACATCAAATAGTTCCAAAAACTAGACATCTAGGACTTTCCAACGAGCTATCACGGGCCTTGTTTCGACATCAGGAAGTCCCTCTAAAGTTATCTACAAAGAATGCTTCTTTTCTGCTATGCTCCTGTAGCATTTTGTCTAAAAAGAAGTTTTCTGAACATGCCCATCCAAATGTGAGTTTAGCTATTTTTAACTTCATGTTAGTGATCAAAAGTCAACATTTTTACCATTTTTAGCTGTTTAAGATATTTCTGAAGATATTTTGTGCCTTGGGCTTTGCAAAGCCTCAAGGACAAAATCAGATATTTATATTAGGCCAATGAGCTTCTAGTCAGTTTTGTTAAGCTTATCTTATCATTTCCTATATAACTCATGGAGAATCATTGTAATATTTTTGGTTGAAGATTTGATAAACAAGATGGAATTTGAAGAGCTTAAGAACTTGACTAAGCTTAGAGCAATATATGTTATGAGTTTTGATGATCAGACTTGTTTTATGGAGTGAATAGCTTGATTTGCTTGCCTAGATGATGGAGAGGATCTATGTGCAGGATTCCATGGCTTGGTAAATGGTAATGTGCTTCTTTTCAGTTATGTTTTCTTAGTGTTTCACATATGTATCCATGCTTCTTGCTTGTTGTAGGTCAGTAAAGAATAGTTTTAGGTATGCCCATGGAGGCACATCAAATTTCCTGATTCATTATAGCTTCTATGTTTTCATCTTTCTTGGTCATGTCAAAGGATTCTTGACTACCCTTTGGTCCACCAAGAACTTTTTATTTATTTCCTTAATGATTATTATGACATGCTATCTTTTTTGATTCATGGTATGCCCTGCTTACTCATAGCTGTTTAAACCTCATTAATGAAATCTCGTTTGAAGTATTGACTATCTAGTTTATATCAGAGAGGTCTTGTTTCGATCTTTCCCTCTACTTATACTTGCAGACTTATTTCAAAGTTCTCATCAGTTTGAATGTGTTGGTTAGGAGTTTCCTTTCCAAATTTTGAGATGTTGGTTTGTCTTACATGTGTTCTCAACAACTGAAGGTGATTTTCCCAAAGTTAGAGGGTCTTATACTTCTATGTGTCACCTGAATCTTTATTTTATGCATCTATCAGTTTGAGTTTGATTCATAGTGATTAATGGTTAGCCCTACCACATGAATTCTTGTTGTTTAAACTATTTATGCTTAAGATCTCTTTGTCTTGCACACCCTTGATGTTCATTTCACTTCATAAACCACCTGAAATATCCATTCGCTATACTAAATTGGCCCTGCAGTATACCCTACCCATTGTCTTGACATCCTTGGCTTGCTTTTGACCCCATAGCCCAGTTGATCTCATTTTCTTCTTCTATTTTGATCCACTTGATCAGCTTTTCCTCCAAACAACTAAAAAACAAAAAAACAAACACGCTTAACAACTAGCCTAAAATCTAAACAAACTAAGCGAACAAGCTCACATCCTTCGCTCCATTAGAGAGAGCCTTCTCTGAGTCCAGGAAGGCTAGGTCTTAGGGCTCCAAAGATTGGTTTGATGTTACTCCGTCATTTGGTCCATCAATCTACCAAATCACGGGAACTTAACATAATGCCATGATCACGGTGGGACTCTGAGTACTAAACAAACTTAGACTTCCCTAAACATTTCAGCATCCCTTAAGAAGACTATCTTTTCGATTTATCCCACCGCTCACACTAACATAATGGCGATCATGGTGGGACTTTTCTGAGTTCATATCAATCTGAACATCTTTCAAGACTCACAGAAAGCCCCTCTTGAACTAAGCATACTATACTATTGAGCCACCTTATCGCCACACTAACATAATGGTGATCACGTTGGGACCTTTCTGAGTTAGTGACAAACTAAGTATACCATAGAACTTCAGAAATCCCTTGACTCAATAATATCCAGTGATTATCAGCCACCTCATCGCCACACTAACCTAATGGCGATTATGGTGAGACTCTCTGAGTTCATGACTGTCTAGCAAACTGTTGTTGACTCATTAGTCCTTCAGATTAAATCATAAAATCAGCTGATAAAGCCATTAGAGTAAACTCTCTTTGTTTCATAAAATTAGCTAAGTGATGAAAACAAATTTACGACACTCTTACAAATCAAACTACACATTAAAAACTCAGAAAATAACCCCAAATTTTTTTTTTTCTAGATTGACTGTTCATATCAGTTTTGGTGGTGGACCATAGAAAATATATCCTCAAAAACAAACCAAAAATATCCACCTGGTGACTCCACTAGCCTCCAGTAGGCCTTTTTGAAAACTTTGCTAAGCTTCCATAAAATATTATAAGACTGCTTCACAAACAGTCTTGAAAATTCTAAGAAGTCTTAATCATACATTGAGATAGTTTGACAAAACTTAGAGAAGACAAGTTGTTGAAAACATTCATAACTTTCAGCCTCTCTAAAGTTTGAATCTGAAATCTGGCTTCACGAAGTATTCATACCAGATCTCATTCAGACCCGAATCCTCCTACCGTAGTTGATGACCCAGAAAATATTTTGTGGAAAAATTCTAAAACTAGTAATTTAACCATCGATAGGAGCCTTCATAGAGCAAGCTCTATACCTAAAAATCTTACATCCTTGCTAGACCAAACCTTTGACTTGCGCCATACAAGAAATATTTTTAGAACCAAGTCACAACCTAGCTTTGACCATTCCGATCTTGAGCCCTTAGACTTGCAGCAGAGTTCTAGCGGAGAAGCATCTCCTACTACTCCACCTGATTTTCAGCTCCTCCACCACTTTATCTCTTTCCATCCCAAGTCTACTCAAAACTAGTTTGCCGGTCCAAGAACCTCTATCACTCCCACTTGCAAAACCACTGTACAAATCACTTCATCTCACATACCAAATCCTCCACTTGTAAATTTACCAGTACCACTCATCATGGCAGCATGGTATGCACCCCTAGTCTTACCTAAGCCTTTGGCACCTTTTCCAAATGACTATCAGTCTAGGATCCCACACTTCATCGGGTTCGAATCCACTACTGCCCAACAACATGTAGATATAATGAATGATGCTTTTGATTACATGGAATTAGATGAAGAAACCATTAAGATGGGAATGTTCGCCCAAAGCCTAGGAGGCGAAGCTAAAAAATGGTTTAAAGGCTTAACTCCTCATAGCATACATGATCTCCTGTCATTATACCAAACTTTTATAAACAAATGGGAAATTAAGAAAAACCCACTTCAAGTCCTCTCTGAATATAATAGTCTTAAGAGGAACATAGGAGAAAGTGTTCAAGATTATTGTACCAGATTCAAAAATGTCTATAACGCTCTTCCACCTAACATGAAACCTCCACTTGGCTTAGATCTAGCGAAATTTCTGGAAGGTTTCGATCCGGATATGACATATCAGCTAAGAGAAAGAGAACCTACAACTCTAGAAGAAATGCAAAAGGGGGCTATTAGTGCGGAAGCAAACCTTGCTAAAAAGAGGGTTAGGATGAGATCAGAAAAGAAGGTCACATATCAAGCTGAAACCTTTCCCTCCACATCCTCTTCCGATGCCAAAATAGACAACCTAGAAATAAAAATGGAAAGAATGATAGAAATAATGATGGAAAGAATAAGTCTCAGTGATAGAACACCTCCTAGGGACAACCAGCCAAACCCACAAACCAGAAATCGGAATCAAAACTTTAGAAGGGACGCACCCCAAATCAAACCAAGAGACAATGATCAGAAGATCAAGCTTCCTTTCCAAGATAATTATCTTGATGAAGGAGAAAGAGACATTGAACATATTGAAGAAAATCATCTAAACCTGATAGGCTCTGATAGTGAGGGTGAGGTTTATCTCACGGAAGAAGAACAAGGTTTCTTCTCCTCATACCAAGATGAAACCGACTATGAAGATTCTGAAGACCCTGAAATTGGTTTACAAAATTCCATAATGGAATTCCATAGACAATACGATCTCAGAAGTAAGAAGAACCAAGAGAACATGAAGAAAAACCAGGAAAACTTAAAAAAGAACAATTCAGATTTTGCTGTCAAGAAAACTCCTGAAGCTATTCTTAAAAAAACAGCAGACAATGTTAGTAGTATGGCTAAGAAAAATGATCTAAACAAAGACAGAACTAGCCAATCAAACATTAACCCAAACTGTGCCAACACTTCCACCAAAATTCCTGAAAAATACTATCCTAAACAAAGCTCCACATCAAAATAAAAAAGATAGATCAGTAGAAAAGGTAATGGCTGAAAAAGCTGATGTGAATATGTCAAAAGCTCAAGTACCTTTCAGTTTCAAAGGGGAAATTTCTAAAATCAAAATAAATATGCCCCTAACTGAACTGATAGCTCAAAATTACTATAAATCCTAGGTTACGAAAATCTTAAACATAGGAAATGATACCGACACCTTGCACTTAGTTGATGACACTCCCGAACTGTTATTTGGACCAAAGATAGAAGGAAAGTATCAATAAAGAACCACTCCTCCTTTTTACATTAGCTTGAATGTACATGACCAGATCCTACATAACGCTATGCTAGTTTCTGGTGCATCTCATAATCTCATGCCTAAAGTGATAATGGACAGATTAGGCTTAGAAATAACAAAACCCTACAAATACTTGTACTCTTTTGATTCGAGCAGAGTCAAATGTTTGGGCCTAATTAAAGACCTGTGTGTAAATCTGGCGCAAGTCCCAGCTAAACATTTGTTTATGGACATAGTGGTAGCAAACATTCCCCCGAAATATGGAAATCTTTTATCTAGAACCTGGGGGGCTAAACTTCAAGGAAACATTCAGTTAGACATGTCTTATGCTACTATTCATGTTTTCAACCAACCAAGGAGATTATACCATGAATCACACATGAAATATATGGTCAGTAGTCAAGAGAAACCGGAAAACATACCTCTTTATTCCATACATTCAAACATGGATTCTTTCATCTTACACCTAGAAGATGACACTGATGAAAACACAAGTGAAACTGAAACCAATTCAAGCATAGTATCACTGCCAAACCAACCTCTGTATGATGAATTTGATACTCAAAATTATCATGACCAAGTACACTTGCATTTTGATGAAATAAAACTTGATTCACTAGAAACTGAAACTAAAACTTCGGAAGAAGTAATCATTTTAAATTCTCAAACAAGTGATCTTAACCCAATACAAGTATCAAACAAACAATTAAACCTCTCTTTTGATTTAAAGCCACTAAAATGTTTGCATAACACAACAATGTTGGAAAACCGGAAGCCAGAAAGCCTTATTTTCTTTCCATATCTTAGCGCTTCACCCTCTAAAGATTGCAATCTTCCAAGTGAAATGTTAACTATTGCTAGTACTTCAACATATCCTAAGAAGATATTCACTAGTTTTGATGATAAGGAAGCTGATGAAAACAATTGTGAAAAACTTGAGCTGGCTAAATTACCTAGGATTTTGTCTCTATATTATAATTTAATGAATACAAGACTAGACAAGATTCTTCACAATACAAACATATGCCGGAAAATGAATACAAAACACCATGGAAATGTTGTCTTTTCTAGATATCATCCTTTCAAAAAAGAACACAAAAACTCTTGTCAAATATGGTCACTCAAAAGGAAGACAACTAAACATAGGTTATGTTTAGATTTTAGAAACATAAATAAACCTCTCATAAACAACATTCATCCCCTTCCAAAAACAGATCATATCATAAGAAAACTAGGAGTTTCTAATCATGTGGTTTTGAGTGATAACTTTTCAGGATACCATCGAATAATACCACTTCAAATAGATGAGCTCAAATATTTCTTCAAATACACTAGTGGCAACTTCAAGTTCAAACCAATTTGTCCAAAACCAATGAACACCGAAGATGCCCTCAGGAAAGTTATGTTCCCGGCTCTGAATTTCCTTGTCATGATGTACCTTGATGATGTCATCATATGCTTTAAAAATGACAAAGAATATCTGCATTATTTGAAAAAGATGTACAACAAAAGGAGAAGTGGAGATCAAAGGTATAAAGAAGCACAGCAAGAAGACACAGGGTTGTTTAGAGATTCATGCATGAATCCTTATGTTATGCTTACAAGAGAAAATTTTCCAAACTTTTCTTTTCAAGAGCTGAGTGGACCAAGAGCATCAGGAGATCCTTATGAAGATAAGATGCTCAAGTTCCACCATTTTCAGGAGTTCTAGTTTCAGATTTTTCAATCATTGTACATACCATTGCTTGAAGAAATAAATCAAAAAATAGAAATAACAAAAAAAATAGAAAAATAGAAAAAGAGGGTGGTTTGAAAACACCATGAAAAACCCTATGTTCAAAAAATAGTCATGCTGAAAGTGTGCAAGTCTAAATGCCACTACTAGTTCTCAAAAGATATCTTGTTCAGTTATCTAGCCGAATCATAACTAAGCATGTTTTAAATTGATTGTTGATAAGTTAGTGAAAGAGATGATAGCCAAATTGTGTAATCTTGACTTATCAATGAAAGTAGATTAGGAAAAGAATGATGGTTCCACATGCTCAAAACAGAACCAAAGAGAAAAACAGGGATGAAAAAAAATTTGTATATCTTGGCCTTGATTTTTCTAAGTTTCATTTTGTACATAAATAATGTTTGTATGCAGCTTGTTTTTATGCTACAAACACATGACAAACTAGACCGTGTAATCCTGATTTGATCATTTTTCAATTTCATGCTTTAGACTAGTGAATGAAATACTGTCAAATAGCTTAATCTTGACAGTCGATCGTAGTATAGGTAGAGAAACAAAGGAGTTCATCAGTTTAATCTGAACTCCCATAAGATATAAGGGTAGAATTAGATAGTTTTTCTTTTTCAAAAATATCATGTCAAAGGGTTGCTAGTCCAAGTGCACCTAAAGAAGAAAAAATGCTAGGAAATATAGCTGAGTAGGTAGAGATGACTTTGATGCTAATCATGTTGTCAATTTTCAGAAATCGCATCAAGAAGAGAGAAATTTGTGACAATGGATAAGGCCCTGGCCTTCACAAGCCAAAGATTTGCAATTCTGGACACCTCTTGACAAGGAGCCACCCTCCCCGAATGGAGCCACTGTTAGTCATCAGTATTTTTTACCTGTTGTTGATGACTAGTTTCCTTAGCTGATTTTTCTAGAAGCTAATCTCAATATGTAAATTTGTCATCTAGAAAACACCCCAAACAAATTTTTGTCCTCCTACCCTTCCTTATCAGTCTATGATGAGAAAAATCTTCAGTTTTCAAGTCATATCTCGCTTTAGCAAAGTCTCCTTGTCTACAGCTGTTATAGGTTTCGCCTCTCTGCTATCAAAATCCCTGTTTCCATAAATCTCATTGTCCAACATTTAACAAGGTGTCTACCCCTCAATCCCTGATCATCTTGTCCTGTGATAATCATACTCATGCCCAAGAAGCCATTCAAACTCCATGACAAAGTATGTAGGTCTAGTTGATGGTGTTTTAGGGAAAATTCCTTGGCGAGATTGTTTTAAGCCAAAAACTTTGTCTTCAATATCAGTCAGCTAACATGTCTTGTTATTTACCAAAGCCAAAACCCTTGTCTGTCCCTAGGTCAAGCACCATCAAAAGGTCACTTTGTTTTGTTTCTAGCAATGCTCAGAAATGTTCAAATCACGAAAAGAGAAAGAGTTTCCCCTGTATAAAGAAATATGATTATATCAAGCACGATCCCCATGAAACATCAAAGGAGCTCTCCAATGTTCAAAAGCATATCTTTTTACATCTATGCGGGGGTGTAATTGAATGATGATCAGTGTGCAAATGGGAGTAAAGGATCAACTGAAATAGGTTTCTCATACTGAAATATTTTGCCTTCAGTAATCAAATGGAGAGCTGTAAAGTAAAAAGCAGCAGGTGTACATGGTTTAAATCCAAAGGTTGCATGAAGAGTAGAGATCATTCCTCAAATCAAATGAACACAAAATACTGAGTGATGCTAATCAGCAGTGCTGCATAATATTTCCAAAGGGAATCATCATGTAGGGCATAAGAAGACAGTTGCTTCTTATGTTACCTTGAACCTGGGATGTGAACATTATTCAAAGGCAGTTTCAATATACCTCTAAAAACACAGTCAAGGGAAAAGTTGGTTCAATAATGTCTAGCAGTGAACACTCTCCATATACCAATCACATTGCTTCTGGTCTAGATTTCACAGTGATATTTTACAAAAGGGATATACATCTTAGACAATGCCTCATAAAGCAAGAAGACATTATGTCCAAGTGATTTTACCAATGATAAATGTCAAAATTCACTTTGTTTCCTATTGATATTCTTCAAGAAAACATACAGAGTAAGGTATAGTGATTGAAATAAATGAATATCATGTGTTTAATGATCACCTCCTTCAATGATAAGCAGAAGGTTAGAAACACATGATAGGACCTCCTTCTCCTCATAAAACAGTGGGTTTACATAGTGGTTTCAAAAGGCTGCAGTGGTAATGTTTTTATGAGCCTATTTTAAATGATGTACTAGGTCACAGTTTTGGAGAAGACCATTACAATCTTTCCAAATACCTCTTCCAATGGATAGACAAAGAACACTTTTCATAATCAACTCACATTTTTCTTGTCTGAAGCTTCAAAGAGACACAGTGCTAAGACAGATAGGCATCACAGGTAAAGTTTTATGAAGAAAAAAAGGACTATTTGTAAGAAGATATTTAGGAATGACAAATTGAAAAGGTCACTATTTTCCCTTAATGTTCTTTTCAAAACAACAAGGTTGATATAAGATTTGAAAATATTTTTGCAGTGACATTAGGGTTGAAGAAACCAGTTATTCCATCAAAGGCAGCTCTCAAATAACAAGCAAAAGAAGAATCTTGTTTAAAATCCCAAAAAAAAACAGCACCAAGCCAATTTTTAAAAAGGGCTACAAAGGCAAAAGGGGTGTTTTCGCTTTTCAAATTAAAAAAAGAGGTAAAAGGCATTCAAAAAACGTTTTAAAAGAAGCTATAATGCTCTCAACAGTAAATATTGTTTTTTATCGTGCAAAAGGGAAAAGAAAAACATTTTTTGAACATTGTGAGAAGCGGTTTGCAAGAAAGTGGAGACGCGACGCACCTGAAGAAGCGCACGACGCGCCTATAGGCAGTCATAGAAGAAATTTACACACGGCTCAATCGGCCCGACAACACCAACATTCAACGAGCGCCCAGGCCCAACCCGACAGCATTCAAATGCTATGCACCCATGCACAACAGCGTAGCGCTTCCCAAACTGCCTCCTTTTCATCTCAAATCGAATTTGTGCATGGTGAAATTGTCTCCAAAAGCAACCAACGCATTTTCCAAGAGGCATTTACCATTTTTCTTCCCTAAATTTTTGAGTTTGAGGAGGGGGTTAAGAGTCAAATTTGTTAAGGAAAAACACAATCTTGTGAAGGCAAAAAACATAGTTTCTCTAGAAACCACCTTGTTTGATAAACAAAACAAAGGATAGTAATTGAAGAAGGTCTATTTGTCAGTTTAAAAGGGGTCCCTTAAACAGTGATTTTCAAAAGAGGAAAAATATCCATTTTCAAGGGTACTCTGTTTGTTTAAGAATCACAGAGAAACACTGATAAAGGAAGGAATGTTTATTGTCAAGGGGTTTCTTGTTGAAAGCAGCTAAAGACAAACACAATCTTCAAGGGGAAAAGAGTTGTAGTGTTAAAAGGAAAGGGAATTTGTTTCCACTTAACAAAAACTTGTTTACCAACTAAAAAGAAAACTCAGTCTCACAAAAAAGAAAATAGGGTTTTGATTGAGGACCTATTTGAGTGATCATTAGAACATTTGTTTTGGTAAGTCAATAAAGGGTATCAAAAGAAAAATGCCTCCAAATAAATTCAGCAAGGGTGGATTTCACAAAAGGTTTGAGCCTTTGAGAACTTAAGAAGTAAATGAATCCCCTTCAACTCTTTTTAACTTCCATGAGGTGGGCTGCCTTGATTTTTGCCAAAAATTCCAGGAGGTCACCAATTACCCTCCCTTAACACAATTTTTCACCCTAAGGCTGCAAGGAAAGCATGTCCACTTAGCAGGTCTGGACTTTAAACTCACTCCTAGGGCTGTCTCCAAAGCAACTAAGATCCCATATATAGGAGAAAAGTGGTTCAAACAAGCATACCTAGATCTAAATCACTATAAGCCTTTCTTAAAACCAGACCATCAGGATGCTTGCCAAGCTATATTCCCTTTTTCTCACTTATTGAGTAGCTATGCCCCCCTCATGAAAGTCATCATGAAGTATTTCACATGTGAAGGGAGGTTTTGCCAGATTTATTCCTATCACATCAGGCTTCTCATGCATTTCACAAGAACTCAGTTGCTAAACCTACCTTCCTTCCCCTACAAAAGGATAGACAAGATGTCCTCCCTTGTTCAAAAGAGACCTCCTGCTCAGCAAAAATCTAGTCTCTTCCATCATTCTCTCATCAAAATCGTCATCCTTCACCAGCTTGAAAAGAAAAGAGTATCTTGGGAGACTTTCATTTCTCATCCAGATTTTGCCACTACCTCTTCATCTCATGGCCCATCTCACATATCCTCCTCACCCTCCACTCATTATGTCTCTCCTCCATCAATTCAATCTACTCCTCAAAGGCAAACATCACCCATGATTGACAGTAAAAAAGAGCAGTCTTTTGAAAGAAGACATGAGGTTAGTGGTGATGAGGAACATGGGGACACTAAGAAAATTAGTGATGATGAAGACAAGCAAGGGAGTGACCATGAGCAGAAAATTAATGATAATGAAGAAAAACAAGGCAGTGACCATGATCAACAAATTAGTGAGGATGAAGAGCCTAGCAGCCCTAAACAGAGTAGTGAAAATGAGCAAGGAAACAATGAGGGAGAATAGGTGCAAAGTAGTGATCATGAAGGGTAGCCAGCTAGTGGTGATAGAGAGCAAGGTGAAGAGGTTGAAAGCAGTGATGAAAGGCAAAGTGACCATGGTGGCAGCCCACACACAGAGTCTAGAAAAAATAGTGAGAGAGGTGATAGCATGCAAAATGATAAAGAAAACATTCATAGTGAAGGCAACCCTCAGTAATTTCAAGATAGAGATGAGGGTAAACAAGGAAGTCTACAAGCAGCAGAAAAAGACGATGAAGCTGGCAACCCTAAACAAACTCAAAATAGTGAAGAAAATAGTGAGAAAGGTGAAGCTGGAGCAGATGATGATGAAGGCGGGAGTATAAAGGATCAAGTTGAACAAGTGCTAGAAACAAAACCTCCTCTCTCTTCTCCTCCACACAGCCAAGAACATGTGCTTGCTGCCTCTCCTAGGCAAGGGGCCATGATTCATTCTCCAAAAGCACCAAAGTTCAAAAACACTAGATCTGCAAGGAAGAAGATCACTCCAGCAGTGATTAGCAATGTCACTAGAGTGCTAAGGAGTAGAGGCAAATTTCCTAAGAAGAGTATTGTTGAATTTCCAAAGAGAAAAAGGACCAAGAAGTCTATCCAAGGCAAGGGTAAAGAAAAAGAGGAACAGCAAGAGAGTAGTCATGAAAAGGAAAGGGAGTCTAACATCATACAGATAAACAGTGATGCTGGAGATGATGAAGCTAGAATTCTTTAGGCTCTTATGCAAAACAGAGAAGCCAAAATTCATGACTTAGAAGCTGATCTAGAAAGGTCAAAGGACCTCAGTCATTTCCTACAAATGAAAAATAAACAAATGAGTGGGAAAATGGCAATTTTTGAGGCCTGGGCTTTCAAATATCAAAGAGAGGCACACAAAGCTCAAGTCAAGCTTGAAGAATATATGGGTCAATTTGATGATACTGAGGAAGAAGAGCAGCTAGTAAGAAAAATACCTAAGACTATGGGTCTTAGGAAAGCCTTGGAGAAAAAGAAGGAAGAAGAAGTAGCCCTTGTTCGATCTTATCCTCTCACACAATTCCTCGCCCAAGAAATAGAAAATGATAAAGAATCATGGCTTGAAAGATCCAACAAGCATTTAGAGGAAAAATTAGAGAAGGCAAACAAAGACTTGGGTATACATAGAAAGATGACTAGGCATTATAAGAAATTGAACCAATTTTCCCGATGAAAACTCAAACTTGTTCAAGAAAGGCTCAAAACTGCCCGAAGGAGGCGCCCAGTGGAAAAAGTGGAAAAAGACATATCTAGGCTTGAAATAGTGGCCTCAGATTCCTTGCATGTTTCTAAGAACCCATAAGGGGCTTGCTCACCAAAATTGGGCAAATTTTGACATGATTTTGTTTTTTGTGTTTTTTGGCCCTAATTGCACATTTCCAAGGCGCTGCCACAAGTACTAGGAGCATCCTCAACTCATGAAAGTAATTTTTTTGGCTGGACTAAATTTAGGGGCAGCTACTCACAAATTTTCAGATCAAAAGGAGGTGTTTTGGTCCCCCAAAGAGGCAAAAATCAGTCAAAATTCACCTTTATGCCTCACATATCAGCAAATGAGACCCCCCTGGGTTTTTTTAACTCAGTCCACCTTTTGATAGACTTCCATGGATCAGTTTTGGAAAAATCAAGTAGTTCTAGAAACTAGACATCCAAGGCTTTCCAACGAGCTATCACGGGCCTCGTTTCGACATCGGGAAGTCCCTTTAAAGTTATGTACAAAACAAGCTTCTTTTTCTGTTACACTCCTGTAGCATTTTGTCTAAAAAGCAGTTTTCTAAATCTACCCATCCAAATGTGCGTTTAGCTATTTTTACCTTCATGCCAGTGATTAAAAGTCAATTTTTTTACCATTTTTAGCTATTTAAGATATTTTGTGCCTTGGGCTTTGCAAAGCCTCAAGGACAAAATCAGATATTTATATTACGCCAATGAGCTTCTAGTCAGTTTTGTGAAGCTTATCTTCTCATTTCCTATATAACTCATGGAGAATAATTGTAATATTTTTGGTTGAAGAATTGATAAACAAGCTGGACTTTGAAGAGCTTAAGAACTTGACTGAGCTTAGAGCAATATATGTTATGAGTTTTGATGATCAAACTTGTTTTATGGAGTGAATAGCTTGACTTGCTTGCCTAGATGATGGAGAGGATCTATGTGCCGGATTCCATGGCTTGGTAATGGTATTGTGCTTCTTTTCAATTATGTTTTCTTAGTTTTTCACATATGTGCCCATGCTTCTTGCTTGCTGTAGGTCAGTAAAGAATAGTTTGAGGTATGCCCATGGAGGCACATCAAATTTTCTGATTCATTGCAGCTTCTATGTTTTCATCTTTCTTGGTTATGTCAAAGGATTCTTAACTGCCCTTTGGTCCACTAAGAACTTGTTATTTATTTCTTTAATGATTATTATGACATGCTATCTTGTTTGATTCATGGTATGCCCCGCTTACTCATAGTTGTTTAAACCTCATTAATGAAATCTCCTTTGAAGTATTGACTGTCTAGTTTAAATCAAAGAGGTCTTGTTTCGATCTTACCCTCTACCTATACTTCCAGACTTATTTCAAAGTTCTCATCAGTTTGAACGTGTTGGTTAGGAGTTTCCTTACCACATTTTGAGCTTTTGGTTTGTCTTACATGTGTTCTCAACAACTGAAGGTGATTTTCCCAAAGTTAGAGGGTCTTATACTTCTATGTGTCACCTGAATGTTTATTTTATGCATCTATCATTTTGAGTTTGATTCATAGTGATTAATGGTTAGCCCTACCACATGAATGCTTGTTGTTTAAACTATTTATCCTTAAGATCTCTTTGTCTTGCACAAACTTGATGTTCATTTCATTTCATAAACCACCTGAAATATCCATTCACTGTACTAAATCAACCCTGCAGTACACCCTACCCATTGTCTTGACATCCTTGGCTTACTTTTGACCCCATAACCCAGTTGATCTCATTTTCTTGTTCTACTTTGATCCACTTGATCAATTTTTCCTCCAAACAACTAAAAAACAAACAAACGAACATGCTTAAAAACTAGCCTAAAATCTAAACAAACTAAGCGAACAAGCTCACATCCTTCACTCCATTAGAGAGAGCCCTCTCTGAGTCCAGAAAGGCTAGGTCCTAGGGCTCCAAAGATTGTTTTGATGTTACTCTGTCATTTGGTCCATCAATCTGCCAAATCACGAGAACCTAACACCTGGAACCCCTCCCGGTAATGGGGGGAGGTCCAGAAGATGCCTAGATCGACTAGGTTCCATTGGGACCTGTCAGGTGTTGCCTAGGTTTGGTTTTGGAAAACTTTGAGAGGATAGAGTCTATGATCAAAACAAACTTCTTGTCACATACATAAAACAAAGCGAAAAATAAACTAAATTTCCCTTTAAATTAATCTATGTAATCAAGCAATCAAAAAAGTGGTTTTTGTTTGTTTGCATATGATACTCAAAATCCTAGAAGACCTATGCGTCCTCACACACTCAACAGTAACTGGGCATTGAGAAGATTTCTTGCGAGTGCTGGAAGAACGTCTCGTAAGAGCTAGCGACGCCCCCAGTCAGTCGAAGAGAATCCACCAAGGTAAGGGTAGAGGGTCTGGCGCTTTTCTACACCATCACCTATAGGGTAAAGGTTGCCCTAGTTATTGGCCACTAAGAACCACCATCCCACATAAGCATTCGAGTCTTGGGCTTCTTGGTAGTCAGTTAACAGTACCAAGTATTAGCCAAGTTACGTAGCCCCAACTGATACTGCATGCACTACGCCTAAGCCTAACCCCCTCTGAAATGGGTCTCTGTTGCGCTCGGGTTTTCTTTTTCTGTGGGCTGATAGGTGGATTTGAAGCTCCCTAAATACACAACTTCTATGTTTCAATATGAAGTATGATAAAGGCGGCTTATTAGATGCCTACCCCCTTGATCCTAAATTAAGCTATAAATACTTTTGTGGCCCTTGTGGGGAGAATTTAGTGACTTTGGTTAAGTTAGTTTTAGGTGTCTTTGCTTCTCTTAGTGGGTGAGTGTGTGTAAGCATAAAGTGGACAAGCACATAGTTTGAACGTGTGGATATCGTTGATCCTTTACAAAATCCCCTGTTTAAACTATGTTGTATTGTTCCTGGCTCAAATGGAAAACATGTGCGGATAATCAGCCACTTTCAAATTTTCCTAGTTAATCTATGTGACTAACTATGGGGAGATAGCGAATTGTGAATATGGAGCATTCATATGCTTACCTAGGATCACTAGAGGGTGAAAAGGTAGCAGAGATTACTTTCTCTTCTATAAACAATTCAATCCTAGTCCCGTAATTCCTAGTGCAAAAATTGAACTAAACTAAAAAAATTTTACACTAGAATGAAGAAAACTAGCTATGCATGCGTGGTTGTGGGCCACTTGTTTGGACTAGTTATCTAGGTGTAAGTACCAAAATTTTTAAAACTTGAATTTTATTGTATGCAAGTTAGTTTTTCCCCCTACTTAAACTATGTATGAACTTTGCAAAAATCAACTTGAAGTAAAACTGACACTAAGCCTACAGAAATCAGCTAAAAGTGAGTTTTAACAAGCTATGGGGTACCACAACCAGTGCTGGCAGGTGCATTAGGGGCTTCCAAGCACTTTACAAGCAGAAAAAGACAAAATTTAGGGAGAAATTTATCATTCTGTAAATTCCGCGCAAAAGGCTGAGATAGGTGCGCTTTTCTGCACGCAGGTCAACACTGACCACGCGCCCTGTGCGTCTGTGAGGAAAAAACGCACGCAAAATCCAGCAAGTAAAAAATTTAGGAGTTGCTCTTCTTCAGTCTGCCACTTGGGGTGAATCTAGGGACTGCAAGAGAAATTAGAGGAAATTTAGCTCCACTCCAAAGCATAGACAGAGGTCTCTTGCAAAAGAAGGCCCAACCACATAAACTTGGTAATAAAACATTAGTGGAGTCGCCAATCCTGTTGTGGCATGTTTGGTGCATGTATGTAAGAAATCACACCAATTTAAAGAGTGTGGTTTACCCCTTTAAACTATTGGTAACTGGCAGAAAGAAGTGGAGTAAATGAGCATACTATATTGAAGAAAAATCATGCAAATGTAATCTAAAAACTAAACTAAAACTAAACATAAATAAACATAAGCTCTGAACGATTCAAACGACACAATAATGCAAACAATGGCTCTAGGCCCCTCTTATTGAGCGTTGGTAGTAAGAAGAGTGATACTTTACCCTCTTGCCAAAGTGTCGCTAGACAATGGTTCTAGGTCCTGATGCAAGGATGTTTTTATCCCAAGCTTGCCTCGATGCAGTCTCCCTCTCTCTCTATTGTGTGGACTGAGCTTGTTGGGTGGCCAACAAGTGAGTCCCCTCTGTCTTCAACTCCAGGTCACACACTACTGGTATTGTTTGGGAAATTTTGGCTAGCATAACAATGTGATCACACATTCTTCATCTCATGGTGGCTTTATATAGGGGATTTCAAATCCTCCTTTCCTCCCTTGGTACATTGTGGCTGGTGACCCAAGGGAGAGGTATGATTCCTTTGTGTGCTCCAAATATTCCATTGTGTGCTCACATAGTGTCTAAGGAGAAATTGGTGGTTGTCCTTAGGCGGCTTCAAGTAAGGAGTAACTTTTCCTTTGCTTTATGTGGTCCCAAATAGTGACATTTCACCACTCTCAGGAATGCGTGCTTATCGGGAAAAAAGGTATGCAGAAGGCGCTCTCCTCAAAGGATAATGCGCACAATAAGCATTTAAGACTAGTTCAAATTTGATTTTCCTCAAACCTTTGAGATTTTTAAATACTTTGCAGATCCTGTAATGTCTTCCAGCCCTATAAATCCTTTGGCTGACATTAATTAATTTCATTTTCTGCTATACGATTTTCTAGTGTTAACACTTACCATTTTATCCCATCACTTGATTTTAGGCTTTCCTTTTCTCTGTCTAGATATTTGTAATTCCTCCCACCAAATAGCTGCATGACCCTTTAGTCTGGTAGCTGCAAACTTCACTTTCCTTTTGTCTTCAACCTCTTCAAATTCAAAGTACTTGTCTAATGAACTGATCCAGTCCATTAGCTCTTCCATATTGATATTTCCCTCATACAAAGGGACATCCACCTTTGGTCTTCCAATTGCCTTAATCAACATTTTTAGCATTTTAGCTGCGTCATATTCTGCTTCTTCTTCTTCCTTAGAAGTTTCCTCTGTTGCACTAACATCTCCTTCTTCAGGTGCTCTCCTTTGAGAAACTTCTACTGTCTCCATTCTTGTACGAAGATGTCAAATCTCATTCAACAGAATTGCATTAGCCTCCGGTCTTCCACAACCTATACCATCTCCTCTCCTGGGTGGCATCTTTGCTCCAATTTCCAAGAATAGACTCAAGTCTTCTTTGATACCAAATGATGCAAAATAACTGCATAAATATCATAGTATTCACGGAACTATAGAGTTTACACTCTACACAACCTTATTATCACAGCGGGGTTGAATTAACTCTAGGGTTCGTTAAACATCCATACATGCATATGCGCGATCAAAAGCATAATTATAAACCACACATATAACCCAAATGATTTTCATCACATGAAATCTCTTACCGGAGGGTCTCACGACAAGTTTGACCAATCATCGGTGATCACAGTTCGCACAATTTACAGTTTAGCTTTAATGCTTAAACGTTAATCCATGTGAAATGTGTAACTGCATTGAGCTACCATGTGTCCTCTTCCTTTTCGCATCGCAAACAAAATATTTTTCTTTGCGATGGCTTAACACTTATTCCCTAAGTCTTGCGAAGTGCGAAATCGCTTTCCCCGTGCTGTGATCTCCACTGTTAAATTAATCTCAGATACGGTGATCCCCGTTGTCTCTCCAATCCTCACTCCGCATTTCTTGTAAAAAAACTTAACTTGAAACTTTTAAAATTTAAACTTGTTTCTCTGCGATGTGTGATGGTTTCCAATTTGCAATGAGATCTCTCCTATTGATTGGATTCAGATCTACGTCCCTCATTGTGCCTGTAATCCGATTGTTCTTCCGATATTTAACTTAATGCAATTTAACAAAGTTTAAACAAATAATTGAACAGAGAGCCCGATTGACACAAAACACTTGAAAATTATTAAATAAGGAATTTACAGAGTCAAGCCCTTGATCGGCTGATTATTAGAATTTTATGCTCTCTCTGTTCTCACCTCTCACACAACTATTTCACTCTATCTCACTTTTTCCTACACTCTCTACTCTCTCTCGCACCTATCTGACACATTTATATAAAAATTTGAAGCGGTCATTCTCGCTTAAAATAGATTTATGTTGAACCACTCCAACAAAAAAATGCTACCCCATTTCTAAGCTCATATCCTACTTGGCTCAATCTCCTCGCAGGGAGAAAACAATTTCTATTTCTATTCCCAATTAATTTAATAAACCCAAACAAACTAACTTCTCTCATTTAAAACTAAATAAAATATTAATGGCCAATGTTTATCCACCTCATGGTTAGCCACAACATGTGAACTTCCAATCACATTGTTGGCTAAGTCTGGCTGCTCCTGCATCATAAGCCTTGGCCAAGTCTAACTTCATAACCAAAGCCAAAATATTCTTTATTTTTATGTTTTGAATTCCTTCATGTATTAAACCTATAATATTTAAATTCTACCTCTTGAAAAGAAACCCAAGTCATTCTTCTATCAAATACATTAGCAACACCCTTTTCACCAATTGGGAATAATCTTGGTTATCTGCCTATAGATAATGTTATAGAAAGAAATGGGTATAAGATCATTGAAAAAGAGAGGGTTATACTTCTTTGAGATCAAGGCTAAACAATTTGCATTAATATCCCTTGTGATTATACCCTTTATTCTTGATTTTCAACAACCCTTAAAATTTCGTCTATAAGTTCATAAAAACATTCCACTTAAAATTTGATAGTCCACTCCTCAAGGCCTAGACTTTTGGATTATTGGAACATAGAAAGAGTCCTTTTGATTTCCTCTTTAGTAATAGGAGCTCCAATCAGATCATTTTCTTGATGATTGAAAAAATGAGGAACTAATCTACTTAGTTGCATGTTTTATCCACTATGATTCACCTTTGGTTCTTTAAATAGGTCTTTAAAAAAACTACCCCTCATTTCTCAAGATCTTTAAAGGAATTTGTTTTTGTTTCGCTCGGACCTTCTAAGTCCCATATCCTATTTTCAAACATTGTGAACTCCACAAAATTATGGAAGATGTGTAGGTTTTAACCCTATATAGTTAATTGATGCAAACAATTTTTTTGTAAAATAGAAAAGATGCAATGGTGCACACACAAATTAGCATAGATATTATATCCTTGAAACCCAAAGTAGGAAAACTGGGAAGAATTTTCATTGCCTTTTTTATAGCATTACAATACAATATGTATATCCCAAAGCATCCATAAATTGTCAATCCATGTACCCTGGATTGAAATATAACCATAGTTCCTTAATCAAAATTGCAAAGCCATGGGATGAACCACCATGTACCATAAAGCCACTAAAATTAAAAAAATTATGTTCCAAAGATAGTAAAAAACAAATGCAAAAAAACCTCCCAAAAATGTTTTTGACGGTGCTAAACCTAATGGAATGTACAATACATGATAGTAGTCATGCAAAGAATATAACATATACCCAACAAAAAGGTAGTATTATTGACACCCTCCTCCAATCAAATTTCTCCACATTTTTGCCTCTAAATGGTCTCCTCAATTGCAAATGATGGAGCCTTCCATTCTTCTAAATGTCTTAACTCAACCCATTGTTCCATAGATTGATCAGAGGCTCAGTATTTTAGTTCAAAAATGAAAGTGCTCATAATTGAATGAAACTAGAATGACAGCGACTGGATTGTCGCAAGGAATCCAAGCAACTCGTTTTGTTGAAAACCGAGTTATGATGAAGGAGTTATGGTCTGTTGATCATCGTTTAGAACAGGGAAATGTGTATAAAAAAATCCAGAACAAGTACAGGGTAGTGACATGGCAGTCCATTCAGTATTCAAGGAATCTTCTTTAGTTTTCATCCAATGAGACTGTGACAAGTCTCACTACGAGATTCATCATTTTGGTTTGTGAAGGTGAAATTTGTCCAATAATCTCCAAAGGTTGAATTTGGATTTATAGGATTTTATTGATATATATAATATTATATATATTTATAATATATTTTATATCATATGTTATATTATATTAATATATATATTAATATTTAATATAATTTAATATCTTAATTAACAATTATTAATTCCACATTTTTATATATATTTAAAACCCAAATCAACTATGATACAATGACATTTAAATCAAACTTTGTAATTCGCATTTAAATATACATATGGTGGATACATTATACAGGCAGGTTTAATTATATGCGTTGGCATATATATTACATTGAAAATGTTTTTTATATACATTGGTTAACATTCCAAAGGATCCGTTGATTAAGCATTAAACGGTTGGAACAGATTATAACAAGAGCTGTAGGCAGCCGCAGTCCCTGCCAGCTCTGAAATATTCATATGGTCTGAAATCCTTATATGTAAGATTTAAGACAAAATCCTTATTTGTAAGATTTAAGACAAAAGACTAGTTAAAAGTAATAATAACATTCCATGATGAGAGGACTTTTGGGATGATAATACCTGTCAGCTTTTATATACACACGTGTAAAGTCAAGGATGTGGTGATTTGTGATTATAATTTATAAAGTCAAGGATATGGTGATTTTTAGAATTTTAACCCATAGCCACTGTGATTATAATTTAAGTTTTTTCGCTGATTTTATTAAAAATTATGAGATGATGGAAAACTCAACCTCACAGCAGCAATACTAACTTACCTGAACATATGAGCAATTTAGCAATTTTACTAGATCATCTACCCTTGGAAATTATATTGTGATAAATTTATAACGGAACTTATTGATTTTA
This sequence comes from Pinus albicaulis, assembly GCA_034641835.2. Classification (NCBI taxonomy): domain Eukaryota; kingdom Viridiplantae; phylum Streptophyta; class Pinopsida; order Pinales; family Pinaceae; genus Pinus; species Pinus albicaulis. The sequence continues at coordinate 1,624,587,025 of CM076570.1, forward strand.
TTGTGATAAACATATGGCCGAACCTATTGCACGCAGACAGTAAACTAATGTAAATTGCAACTTATTGATTTTATTGTGATAAACATATGGCCGAACCTATTGCATGAAGACAATGAACTCATGTAAATTCAAGGAATTAAATATTGCAGTTGGATAGCTTTGTTGTACCCATATTCAAATATGGTGAAGCATAATCAAATCATAGTAAACCATAATGAACATATGTTTAGGAAAAAAACAAAGTCAAATGAATATGGTCAAACACAGTCAATTGTAATAAATCATAATAAACTATATTGAACATATGTCCAAGAGAACTTGACGTATTAATCAATATACGTATTAACATGAACAATAAAAAATGGTTCTATATACTGACCTTACCTTGTGTTAAAGAGAGCCTTTATCACAGTGAAAATTTGAATTATGTATATTTGTATGAAGGATATAGATACATATATTAATCAATATACATAGTAACGTGAACTATAAAAAGAACAGCTAGGTTCCGGAGCCTTTCACAGTGAAATTTTGAATTATGTATATTAAAAATTAATATACAAATTGTGTATTCTATTGCTCCAAATATGACTTCGAAAAGATGAGTTCGAAAGCATGATACAACGATAACATATACGATACGATTGCTTCACTCTTCTTTTAACCTGTCATATGGAAAATAATATTAATGACACTGCGAGTGAAATGAGGGGACGCAAAAGGAAAATTCCATAACATTAATGTTTTAGACAATTATAAGGCTAGTTTCAAATCACCGTTAGATAACACAACATTTGAAAGCTCAACAATTCTGACTGGAGTAAAATATCAAAACACTCGCCTAACACTATTCCGCTGTCAAAGTCACAGAGCTTAAGCTGTTGAATGTTCACTTCAATAAACAGGGAAAACAATAAAAGGCAGCGGATAACACGATAAATATTGAAAATAATAAAAAAAAACAAGAATATGGTTAGGTGATAGGCCATAATATTCCGTGGTTTTATCTTCGCGGCAGACTCCAATACTCCCATGAATATATGAACTATAATATATAACGGTTATTATTGCATTATTCCCATGTTTTATAACTTGTTTCTCACTCTACATACATTCATTTGCACAAGATCTCAACCCATCTTTATAAAATGGAATAAAAGAGAACAAAAAATTGGTGACCATATATTTAGCACTTATAGTCCTAATCGAGAGTGGAGAGTCTAAACGGCAAACCTCTGGAGTCTAGTTGTCCACTGGTCGAGAGTCTAGTTTTCCACCGGTCATTTTACTAGTGGCAATGCCTACCTTGCTATCCAATATAAAGCTCCAGCCATCAATGCTGAGTTCTGAAATTATTAGTACAGAAGAAGACAGGAAGAAATCTGCTACATAGTCTGCCAAGCTACCACGTGGGGAAGCCATTGGCCGACTGATTGACAATAAGAAATACAATCATTGCAATAAATCAGGAACGTGACAGCTAGACGAAAAATCTAACATACCATTATAGTAATGCAAAGGGACCCAATTTGGGTGTATGTTCTGGGAATTTCTATTGTTAAATCTCAATGTTTCCATACAAATAAATCCCTGTTCATGATAACTGAATGGTCGCATTTGAATGGCAAGAAAGCAGCGAAGAAGGGTTGGATGAACTTACAGGACGAAGGATTGGATGAACTTACACGAGGAAACAACTTCATATCCACAACGAGTCCGACATGCAAACTTTAGGTTACAGAGTTTGCAGGTTGTTAGTTATTTTCTCTCAAAAATCCTATGCGGGTAAATTAGTCCAGTTTGCTTTGTATATACACAAGCACGTCCAACGAAAGTGCTTGGGTTGGTTGTTGGAATTTGTATAATCAATTCTCCATTACGTTAATCATGGATTTTCTTTCAGCGAGGTTTCTTGAAAGAAGAAAAGAAACCACCCATTGATTTATCCTTCCTCAGCTTATTCTCCCCTAAATCTCTCCTTCCTCGGCTTATTCTCCCCCTAATCTCTAGCCTACACAAACACAAATTATCATGAAGCACCTTATAGATTAATAAAAAATTCGTGTAAACATGCTACAGGTATTTACCTCCTGGAAAGTTTGTTGAAGAATCGCTATCACTTCAGAAAAAATTGGACTTTTTGTCAGGTCCCAGCACCTTTCTAATAAGTCAGCAAGTTTGGGATGTGTATGGTCAAGTATGGTAGGCCGCAAACCCGCATCATCGAGAGCCCTCAAGCATTGGTCATTAGTCATTAGACTCAATGCATCCCCTATGGTTTGTAATAAGTGTGCTCACTCTAACGCCATCGCTCTGACACCAAGAGCTTCAAACCAACTTTGCACAAATATAAACTAGCTCAAAGTCAAAGTCAAAGTCCATTAAATCATTAAAATGTTGGACCATGTAGGCCCTCGCATGAGGTCCACGTGCTTCCGTCTCCATAACATTGCATGCACACCTGAACCCCATTGCATGCACAGGTGAGCCACACCATGCCCACCTGAGCCACGCCACTTAATGCAGTATCATGCTAATATTTGTATATGGGGGCAGATGGTTGTCTTTGATCTACGTTAAATTGGACTAGTGGATCTCCCATTCATGAAGCTCTCCTCTAACTGTAATTTGTGTGCTGTGTATGCTTCTAACTCTAATTTGTGTGCCGGGTCAAACCTACTTTTGTGTGCCCTGCAAACTATAACTATAAGCCAATTTTGTGTGCCCTGCAAGCTTTAAGCCAATTCCACTTTAAGGAAGTCTCCCAGACTTGTCCCTCTAGCCTTAGATGCACAGTTGCTCCCATTCTAAACGACAGACTCAAACTTATACACAAATTCAACCTCAGACCCATGTTGAATCTCAGACTGTCTTGTAGCTCGTAACGTAATTTTTTACTTCACATTTAGCCAAGGCGCTGGACCTTTTGGTATGCCGTTGTTGAAATATTAAAGTCACCGCTAGCCTTGGGCAAGAAGAAAAAGAGTACAAGGCAGCAGCAGCAAAATTTTTGAGTGCACAACACTCTGTATTGAAGAAGCATGGAGAAATCCGTATGAATGAAATTAAATTGTGATGGGCCGCAGCCACAGATTGCAGGAGAAGTTATTTTGGTGATGGACAGAGTCATCTTACAGTGGAATGAAGTTTTCCCGTAGATCTGAACTACGGAGAAGCAGAGTAAATTAAAAACAGTCATTTCGGGCTTTAAAGCCCTCAACAACCAGAATGGAGAAATTGTTCAAACAAGCGGAAGTCCTTTTATTTTTGAATTGGCGGGACAAGTGGTCCCCACCATTTATATGCCAATCGGAATCGCAAAGTTATTTTAAAGCAGTGTCTTGTTGATATGGAGTCGCGATGCGATGCAATCCAATCGCAATCGCAAATCGCAATGTATATGAATCATAAACCAAATGTCTTGCAGATGTGGTAATGTTCCGCAAGCGAAACGGTTGTACACAATACAACCAAATGTTATATTATAAATCGCCCCCACCAACAGCCGAGGCCCGTGGGTCCACTTGACCACATGGCGATGTTTTAATGGAATCGCAAGAGTTCAATCGGAGCGGTTTTGTTATATGCTTCGATCGAAGGCCGGACCCGATCCAGTTATATGCCACAGTTTAATTGCCAATCGCATCCGGTTCCTGATCGCAATCGGAAGCTCTTAAGTGTTGGGCCCGATCGCACCTTTGAAATTGGCGGACCCGATGGCGTTATACAATGGAGTTGATAAAGTCCATCACGTCCGGGTTCTTAATCGCAATTGGAACTTTCCGGTTGATCGCACGCTTTTGTAATATGTTGCGATTGGAGTGGCAGACCCGATCCATATTATAGGCTGGAGTTTATATCCGCCATCGCATCCGGGTCCTCAATCGCAATCGCAAGTTTTTTTTTTACACCGCCAATCCGCTGACTGTGATGTGGTCCCCACTCACACGTCGTACATTTGATTTTTTTAAAAGTTCCGCAAAGGTTTTTCCTTTGTAATTTGTTTTTGTTTGTTTTATGTTTTTATTATTCCCGCCACGCCATATTGATCTAGGTGGATATTGGTGGTCACCCGCCTATTCCACTTGGGGCTCCACCATTGTCTATTTCAGTTTTTCAGTTTCGGCACAGTTTACTATTTTTAGCAGTTTTTCGGGTCCTAAACTTCCGGAGCCGTTTTGAGGCCCTAAACGATGTTTTTTTGGGAAAACGGAGAGCAACATGGTTCCATGAATCAATGTTGCTCATTCCAAATTTGTATTCCTCGGATAGATATTTCTAACGAGGTATGGTACGCGTCAAACGGAGATCGTATGCCAAAGTTACGCCCCTGGGAAGTTGAAACACCAATTTACCCAAACGGGGCCCATAGTTTTGGCGCTTCATCTCCTAGGGTTAGGGTTTTGGCTGTTTAGGATTTCCTATTGTTTCTAAATGAGAAATAGGCCCTTGAGCCTCATTGTAACTCAGTTCAGAGGCCTGTAGCCGCCACATCTCTTCTCAGAGATAGCTACCAGCGCCCTAGCTAGTTTTATTTCCATTCTGTTTGTAAGCAAATTTCAGTTCTTTGATATTAATGAAATGAAGCGTTATTTCCACTGCATCTCTGTATTTATGGTTATGTGTTTATTCTGTTGCGTTCCTGCATAAATCCGGATCAGTGGTATCAGAGCGGTCTGCTTTTTCTCGATCCTTCTTTGCATGTCCCTAACGAGGTCGGGGTATAAGGAGCTAGGGCTTGATCTGGTGGAACCTTTGCAAGATCAGCCTCGCAAACCTCGACGGACGCCCATGGGGGACGAAAAGAAAGATGAGGGAGCAGGAGATCCTATCAAAATATTTCTCGAGGAGGCCCTCGAAAGACAAAGGAACGTGATGATGGATAACTTTGCTCAGATCCTTCAACAGCTACCCACCGGCGGTGCATCTGCATCCAGCAGCCACTCTGGAGGCGTGACTCCTTTTAAGGTACAAGTAAATTTTGACATTCCCATATTTGAGGGTCAAATAGACGCAGATGCCGTAGATAGATGGTTGAATCTGTTAGAAGGATATTTCTCGGTTCATGACTTTTCAGACCGGGAGAAGATTATTTTTGCACTCCTCAAAGCTACCCCCCATGTTAAGGACTCGTGGGAAACCTACTGTGAGAACAAGGACCAGACAGAACCCTCTCTGTTCTCGGCCGTACCAACTTGGAATTCTTTCCGAGACGCCGTCAAGGAACAGTACTATCCCGTGGGGAGCTATGAGGACAAGTGCATACAATGGACCACGCTGCGACAACAAAGGGATCAAGATGTGCATGAGCTGACGAATCTGTTCCATACCCTGCGCACAAAGTTGGGTATCAAAGATTCAGAGAAACATCTGGTGCTAAAGTATCGCAGCTGTCTGCACAAATACATTCAGGAGGAAATGGAGTTCCTTGACATCTCCTCGCTTGGTACGGCATACTGGTATGCTGCCAAGATTGAGTAGAAATTCAAGAAGAAGAAGCGAGACTTTGGATCTGCGAATCAAAAGCAAGGGAAAGGTGCTTCCAAACCGCAGGACAAAGGACCGAGCCAAGGCATGGCGACTAAAGACAACTCATCGAATCCACAAGAAAAGAACAGCACCGCAAAGCCAAAGAAGGACATGGGAAAGTGGTGTGAGTTCCATAAGAGCTCCACTCACAACACAAGTGAGTGTCGGGCCAAGCAGTCGCTAGTGGCCGAGATGAGGGCTTCTGAGTCAGATGCATGCTCTGACTCCGCGAGATCTCCGCGTCAGCCGGCAGTGTCGCCTTCCCTATAGCATCAAGCCCTTCACTGATGAGGTATTATGTGACGTTGCTCCTATTGATGTTTCTGATGTATTATTAGGACAACCATACTTGTGGAAGCGTCATGCTGTGTATGAGTCTCGGCCTCATGATGTTATTGTTACTTTGGGAAATAAGTTGTACAGGATACCAGAGGTACCACCTCCTGCCGCTATCTCTTTGGTTACTGCAAAACAATGTAGTAAGCTCATTTCCCAAACCAGGAAATTCGTTTTCCCGATGATCCGCCCCCAGGGCAAGAAGAAGACTGTGGCCACGACCTCCAGACAGGGCTCCTCTGCACGACAACAACAAATGGATAAGGTTGTGGAGGAGTACGGGGACATATTCACCTCACCCACAGGGGTTCCTCTGCACTGTCAGGTCAAGCACCCGATTGATCTGACCCTAGGTGCGCCGCTACCTAATGGACCGATCTATCGGTGCTCTGTTATGGAGAATGATGAAATCAAGAGGCAGATTCAGGAGCTGTTGCAGAAAGGTCACATCAGACCAAGTTCATCGCCCTGTGGGAGCCCGATCGTGTTGGTACAGAAGAAGGATGGGACGTGGAGACTCTGTATTGACTATCGGGCGCTGAACAAGATCACTGTCCGGAATAGGTACCCAATCCCACGGATTGATGACCTTTTGGACCAACTCAAAGGTGCAAAATATTTCAGCAAGATCGACCCGAAGTCTGGGTATCACCAGGTACCAATTGAACCCTCCGATGTGTGGAAGACTGCCTTCAAAGCCAAGGAAGGCCTTTTCGAATGGCTGGTCATGCCTTTCGGGTTGACGAATGCTCCCGCCACCTTCATGAGGATGATGGATGACATCTTGCGGCCATTCACCAACTCATTTGTAGTGGTGTACTTAGATGATATTCTGATCTTCAGCCAGACTTGGGAAGAGCACCTTCACCACATCCGACAATTCCTCCAAACACTGTGGCAACACAAGTTGTGTGCCAATTTGGAGAAGTGCACTTTTGGCATGACCCAGGTTCAATATCTGGGATACATTATTGATGAAAGAGGGGTGCATGTGGATCCAGCCAAGATCCAAGTCATTCGGGATTGGCCAGCCCCAACCACTATAACAGTGCTTCGCAACTTTCTGGGTCTTGCTAATTTCTATTGGAGGTTCGTGTTGGGATTCCCTCATATCACTTGGCCCTTGAGTCAAGTCACCAAGGGAGGAGCGAGAGAAAAAAAAATTTGGTCGGAACCTCAACAGAAGGCGTTCACAGAACTGAAAAACCGCCTCTGTTCTGCCCCAGTGCTCACTTTACCAGACTTGCAACAGCCATTTGAGATCGAGACAGATGCCTCTGACTATGCTATTGGGGAAGTTCTTACTCAACAGGGACATCCAGTGGCATTTCACAGCGAGACATTGTCTGACATAGTTCGCAAGTACCCCACATATGACAAAGAAATGTACTCCATTGTGCAAGCTTGTCGAAAATGGAAGCATTACATTTTGGGGAAGGAAACAATCATCCATACAGACCACAGGCCCCTGCAGTTCATACAGACACAAGGGAAGTTGCAGAATGATCGCCATCAGAAGTGGTCTACATATCTGCAACAGTTTCATTTGAACATCAAGTATAAGAAGGGTAGCACCAATCATGTTGCAGATTGCCTCAGTCGACCACCGATCGTGGCGCTCACCACTGTGCTCAACTCTTGTGGGCACGAGACTTCTGATTGGCCGCTTCTCTATGAGAGTGACCCAGAATTCGGCCAAACTTACAAGGCACTCTGGGGGGGTACGCAAGTTCCAAATTTTCACCTCCAAGATGCACTTTTATGTCACATGGGACACCTTTGTGTTCCTTCAAGCGAGCGTGCCAAGATGATATGGGAAGCACACTACAGTCGAGTCGCTGGGCATTTCGGGGTCGAGAAAAAAGTAGCAATCCCGCAGAAGTATTTCTATTGGCCGAACCTTTGAAAGGATGTCGAGAAGCATATCAAATCCTGCACTGCTTGTGCCATTGCCAAACCGACCATCAAGAAGCAAGGCCTATATACTCCTCTACCTACCCCTAGTCAACCTTGGGAATCCATCTCCATGGATTACATGTCGGGCCTGCCTTCTACTAAGTAGGGAAATGACTGTGTTTTTGTGGTCGTCGACAGATTCTCGAAGATGGCCATTATGGCGGCCTGCAAGAAGAATATCACAGCAAAAGCCACTGCTAAACTCTTCTTTGAACGAGTGTGGGTGCACTTTTGGATCCCATAGTCTATCATATCAGATCGGGATAGCAAGTTCCTCAGAACATTTTGGTCCAGCCTCTGGTCGATGTTGGATACCAAGCTCACCAAGTCCACAGCTTTCCATCCCCAAACAGATGGCCAGACAGAGGTCATCAACAGAATGATTGTACACATTCTGCACATGTACGTCAATTCAAAGCATCCACGCACATGGGACAAGAGCCTCCCTTATGTACAACATAGTTATAATCGGGCTCTCCACAGTTCAATCGGCCATAGCCCCTTTCAGGTGGGCTTGGGATTCCAGCCACTATGTCCCATTGACGTAGCCATGCCATTTGTAGCTACTCAGGCCAATTCAGCTCATGTCCAGTCTGAAGTTGACAAAGCCAGTAGCTTCATCGAGCGCATTCAACACATCCGCCAACAGGTTCATGATATATTGGACAGAGCCAATGCCAAGTACAAGAAACGCCATGATCAACTACATGGTCACCGCACATTTAGGATTTACTGATTGTTGGAATTTAATTTCCAACTGCCCAAATAATGCAGTACAGTAGAAATCAATTGGAAGAGACAGCAAAGACAGTGAAGTTCAGCTTGATGGGAATTTTGACTGCCACGAGTTAAATGTTGGAGCATCGGGAGAGCTGCATTCTATCTACAGCAACAAACATATTAAAATCTTCACCGAACAAATTAATTGCAGAATGGACGCGGTGAACTGAAAGCAAAGATGAAGGGGAAGACTTTCCGAGGGGGTCTGGAAAGTTGGGCAAGCAGAGTTGTGAACCCCCTCGGAATTGCTGATGTAAGCGGGGGCCCACACATATTATATGTTGACAAAGTTTTGGGTTTATATTATTTGCCCATCATATGTTTAATGTTTTATTTTGTTGTTTGATATTCCAGCACGTAAGTTTTTTAATGTTTTCACGCACGGTAAATGTGTTGTTACCGCAGTAATTTTGGTTTTTACTATTGGTTAAATATATATTATAAATACATGGTATTTATAATATATATCTATTATGTAATGTTATATATTGTAATGTGCTGGGAGTACAAAAGAGGGGACAGACTTGTAATATGTTTTTAATGTATTACACAGAACAGAAATAAATGCACAGCAGTGCGGGAAAAACAAAAAAAAATACAGCAGTGTGAAATATTTTTTTTATGCACAGCAGTGAAAGTTTTTAGAGAGACAGAGTGTTATTCTGGCACTGTGTTTGCAGCAGTCCAGTAGCTGTAATCCCTCAGTGTTGAGGAAGAGTTTGTATCAGTTTTTGAAGAAATAGAAATCTGTTTTAAGTCTGGAAACTCTGTCACTGTGAATGCAATTTTAATATTTTCTCTGTGTTTAGAGGGGAGTTTTATTCTCCAGTGTTTGTTCTTGGAATTTTCAGAAATTCCAACATGGTATCGGAGCAAGTTTAGGCTCTTTGAAGGTTTCAAAGAAGCTGAAGAAGAAGACTTGTTGCAGTGTTTTCTCCAGCAGTGTGAAAAGCTCAACAAAGGTCATAGTTCAGGTATTTCTCAAAGGATAATAGAACTGTTTTTTTTGTCTAACAGAGTTTGTTCTTTCAGAGAAAAGGAAAGACAGTTTGTTCAAGTTCAGAGTTCAGTTTAATAGGAATGGCTAGACCAAGCACAGGTATGAGTGTTGGAAATGTGCAACTTCCACAATTTAATGGAAAGAATTATGATTATTGGGCCATTACCATGAGAGCCCTGTTTGTATCACAAGACTTATGGGAACTTGTAGAAGATGGTTTTACAGAACCAGCTGATGAGCAGGCTTTTAATGCCTTAAGTCAAGCAGAGAAAGATGTATTGAAGAACAATAGAAAGAAGGATGCCAAAGCCCTCTTCTATTTGTATCAAGCTATAAGTGAGAGTGTGTTTCCAAGGATAGCAGCAGTTAAGAGATCCAAGGAGGCATGGGAAACTCTGAAAGTATCCTATCAAGGTATGGAGAAAGTGAAGAAAGCAAAACTTCAGTTGCTGAGAAGGGATTTTGAAACTCTTTGCATGAAAGAGTCAGACAGTGTTGACACATTTTTTACACATGTGATTGGGATTGTAAATCAGATAAGATCCCATGGAGAGACTCTTGAAGAAAGAAGGATCGTGGAGAAACTTTTGAGATGCTTACCCTCAAAGTTTGATGTTATTGTTACCACCATAGAAGAGACCAAAGATCTCTCACAGTTCACAATGGATGAACTTCATGCCTCACTAATAACTCATGAACAGAGATTGAGTAGAGATTAAACCTCATCTCTTGAACATGATTTCAAGACCCAAATGCCTTCAGGAAGAGGAAGAGGTCAAGGAAAAGGAAGAGGAAGAGGCAGAAGTCAGAAAAGAGGTGGAAGGAATAGCCCTTCACATTCACATGGAAGGAGCAACAATGAAAATCAGAGCCATGGCCAATGCAACAGCCAACAAGGTGGACATCAACACCAACATGCTCATGGACAAAGGTATGACAAATCCAATGTCCAATGTTATTATTGCAAAAAATATGGGCACTATGCCAGTGAATGCAGAAAGAAGCAAAATGACATGAAAAATAAGCAGAATGCTAATGTAGCAAAAGAAGAAAAGAACCCAAGTAATGTGCTATTAGCTTGTAATGTAGCACAAGATAGAGAAGATGATGTTTGGTTCTTAGATTCAGGTTGTAGTAATCACATGACTGGAAATAGAGCAATGTTTGCCAATCTAGATGAAGAAGTAAAATCTGAAGTAACCACAGGGACTGATACTAAAATCTCTGTAAAAGGAAAAGGCAGAGTTAGTATTAGAGCAAGAAATGGTGAGCAGAAATTTGTTCCTGATGTGTATTATGTTCCAGGTCTGAAATGTAATCTTTTGAGCATAGGGCAGCTCATAAACAAAGGTTACAATGTAATTTTTAAGGATGATGTGTGCACAATAAAAGATATTCCTCCAAGCAAGAAAATTATTGCTGAAATTCAAATGACCAGCAATAGGATGTTTCCACTCAAGCTCAACATTGACTTGAAGGGAAAAGGAAAGAGTATAGCAGCCGTAACATAAGAAGCCTTTCAGAAGGAAGAGAAAGATGTAAATTGGTTATAGCACCTGAGATTTGGACATCTCAATTTTGGAGGATTAAACTTGCTGCACAGAAAAAGAATGGTAAAAGGTTTACCATTGATTGAGAAGCCTGACAGCCTATGTGAAGGCTGCATTCTGGGAAAGCAACACAGAGAAAATTTTCCTTCAGGGAAAAGTATAAGGGCGAAAGCACCCTTAGAAATCATTCATTCATATTTATGTGGGCCGATGCAAACATCATCAGTTTCAGGCATCAATTACATGTGGACCTTCATAGATGATTTCACAAGAAAAGTGTGGGTTTATTTTCTGAAATATAAGAGTGAAGTTTTTCAAAAATTTTGCAACTTTAAAGCTCTTGTAGAGAAACAGAGCGGACTGCACATTAAAGTCCTCAGAACTGATAGAGGAGGAGAATATATATCAAAGTAATTTCTGCGTTTTTGCAGAGAGAATGGCATTCACAAGCAATTTACCACAAGATACACACCGCAACAGAATGGAGTTGCTGAAAGGAAGAATCGAACCATAATGGAGATGGTGAGAAGCATGCTCAAGGCAAAACACTTGCCGAGTGAGTATTGGGCAGAAGCAGCAAACTGTGTTGTGTATATTTTAAATAGATGTCCCACAAAAGCAGTGATGAACAAAGTTCCAGAAGAAGCGTGGAGTGGCAGAAAACAGGGAGTCACCCACATGAGAGTTTTTGGATGTGTGGCATATGCACACATTCCTGACAAGTTGAGAAAGAAGTTGGATAGTAAGGGGGAGAAGTGTATTTTCCTTGGATATTGTGAAGATTCCAAAGGATACAGGTTGTATAACCCGTCCACAAAGAAGTTTGTAATCAGCAGAGATGTGCAATTTATTGAAGAGGAAGCATGGGATGGAAGCATTGAGAAAACAGTCAATGTTAAAAGCTGTTTATCTCATGATGAAGATGAAGAAGATGTGGTTGAAATTCACAACCCATCTGTAGCACAACCTCCACCAACACAGGGACAACAAGGAACGCCTCAAGCGGCAGCAAGAACACCCTTGAGAAGAAGTGGGAGTGCATCACCAAGCACACCACGTGGAGCAGAATTAAGTGCTTCATCAAGCACGACTACACCAAGTGAAAGAGGAACAAAGTTCAGAAGTCTTAGAGAAATTTATGAGCAAGGGGAAGCAAATGAAGGTATGAATTCCTTATTTGCTTTGTATTGTCAAGTTGATGATCCTATTCATTTTGAAGATGATATTAAAGACAGAAAATGGATAGAAGCTATGGATGATGAAATAAATGCCATAGAGAAGAACAAAACATGGGAGTTGGTTGATCTCCCAGAAGGCAAAGAAGCCATTGGTGTTAAATGGGTCTATAAGACCAAAAGCAATGCTGAAGGAAAGATAGAAAGACACAAGGCCAAACTTGTTGTTAAGGGTTATAAGCAGAAGTATGGGATTGATTATGAAGAAACTTTTGCACTGGTTGCAAGAATGGAGACCATAAGAGCAATGATGTCCATAACAGCACAAAACAAATGGAAAGTATACCAAATGGATGTAAAATCCGCATTTTTAAATGGAGTTTTAATGGAAGAGGTATATGTGGAACAACCTTTGGGATATGAGAAGAAAGGCCAAGAGCACAAAGTCTGCAGATTGAAGAAAGCTCTTTATGGGCTGAAGCAAGCACCAAGAGCGTGGTACAATAGGATAGACTCCTATCTACTAGAAAATGGATTTGAAAAGTGTGAGGGAGAACCCACCCTCTACATCAAAGAAAAGGATGGTAAATTGTTGATTGTTGTTTTATATGTTGATGATTTAATTTTTACAGGTAATGATGATTACCTTGTTGAAAATTTTAAAACAGTCATGAAAGATGAATTTGAAATGACTGACATGGGTTTATTAAGATACTTCTTGGGAATAGAAGTGGAGCAAGGTGAGAAAGGAATTTTTATTTCTCAAGCAAAATATGTGAATCAAGTTTTGGAAAGATTCAACATGCAGGAGTGCAAAGCTGCAATTACTCCCATAGTAATGGGATTGTAGTTAAGTAAGAATGACAGCAGCAAGGATTTCGATCCAAGTTTGTATAAAAGCATAATTGGCAGCCTCATGTATTTGACTGCAACTAGGCCGGATATTATGCATGCTGTTAGTTTAATTTTCAGATTTATGGAGAAGCCAAAAGAAGCACATTGGCAAGCAGCAAAGAGAATTCTGAGGTATGTGAAAGGAACAAAAGGATTTGGTATTTTATATACTACTTCAGAAAATTCAGAATTAGTTGGATACACTGACAGTGATTGGGCTAGAAGTGTAGATGATCGGAAGAGCACTTCCGGTTATGTTTTTCACATGGGTTCAGGAGCCATTTCATGGGCTTCTAAGAAACAGCCGATTGTAGCATTATCTACAGCAGAGGCAGAGTATGTGGCAGCTACAGCAGCAGCGTGTCAAGCAATTTGGATGAGGAGGATGTTAAGAAGTTTGTGCCAAGAGCAGACAAAAGGGACAGTGATTTATTGTGACAATAGCTCTGCTATTGCATTATCAAAGAATTCATTTTTTCACAAGAGAACAAAACACATAGATACAAAGTTTCACTATATCAGAGAATTGGTGAACAATGGAGAGATTGTTTTGCAGCATTGCAGAACAGAGGAACAATTAGCTGATATCCTCACAAAACCATTAGCTCAGAACAGTTTTGAAAAATTCAGGAAATGTCTGGGTATGCAGGAAAACCCAGCAGTTGAAATTAAGGGGGAGTGTTGGAATTTAATTTCCAACTGCCCAAATAATGCAGTACAGCAGAAATCAATTGGAAGAGACAGCAAAGGCAGTGAAGTTCAGCTTGATGGGAATTTTGACAGCCGCGAGTTAAATGTTGGAGCGTCGGGAGAGCTGCATTCTATCTACAACGACAAACATATTAAAATCTTCACCGAACAAATTAATTGCAGAATGGACGCGGTGAACTGAAAGCAAAGATGAAGGGGAAGACTTTCCGAGGGGGTCTGGAAAGTTGGGCAAACAGAGTTGTGAACCCCCTCGGAATTGCTGATGTAGGCGGGGGCCCACACATATTATATGTTGACAAATTTTTGGGTTTATATTATTTTCCCATCATATGTTTAATGTTTTATTTTGTTGTTTGATATTCCAGTACGTAAGTTTTTTAATGTTTTCACGCACGGTAAATGTGTTGTTACCGCAGTAATTTTGGTTTTTACTATTGGTTAAATATATGTTATAAATACATGGTATTTATAATATATATCTATTATGTAATGTTATATATTGTAATGTGCTGGGAGTACAAAAGAGGGGACAGACCTGTAATATGTTTTTAATGTGTTACACAGAACAGAAATAAATGCACAGCAGTGCGGGAAAAACAAAAAAAATATAGCAGTGTGAAATATTTTTTTTATGCACAGCAGTGAAAGTTTTTAGAGATACAGAGTGTTATTCTGGCACTGTGTTTGCAGCAGTCCAGTAGCTGTAATCCCTCAGTGTTGAGGAAGAGTTTGTATCAGTTTTTGAAGAAATAGAAATCTGTTTTAAGTCTGGAAACTCTGTCACTGTGAATGCAATTTTAATATTTTCTCTGTGTTTAGAGGGGAGTTTTATTCTCCAGTGTTTGTTCTTGGAATTTTCAGAAATTCCAACACTGATA